>JAQGBY010002904.1:0-21076 GCA_034698785.1 Mycogona germanica | reverse complement strand
CTTCCTGTTGTGATCCGTCACTTCAGTGAATTAAAAAAAAAAAAAAAAAAAAAAGGTCAAATGAATAAATGTTGACTTCGAAAAACATTGATTTCGATTTTCAGACAAACCAACTTGATTCTCCACTACTTAAAAAATAACTTCTTAATTTTAATCAATCTCACTTAACCCTTTTTTAAATCTTAGGATTTTAGTATAGTTTGACGTGTCAGCGCTCAGGAGGAGTGTATGTTCCAAGATTTGCAGCGGAAATGCTCGTAGCGGAAGTGCAACACCGAACACGTCACACAGTAATTTTAAGCTGCGCGTAATAGACGCGTTTTAGCGCTCTCCAGCGAGTTGAAGAGATACAATGCCGATCGTGATCTACGCCCATATGCGAACATCTAATCCATCGTCAACGCCATCTACCGAGCAGTCGCTTCAACTCGTCGCAAATCGAACGCGATTATGGTTTTAAGACGCTCGTCTGCCCTTGAAAAGTGTTCCCCTGTTTAAATAGGATGGGAGAAAGAGAAATGTTTCGACTAAGACGTTACATCTGGTAATTGCGGGCTTCCACAGATTGCGTTTGCCCCTTAGATGGAACAGTGGTTATTTTGTGACCTCACAATTTACCATGGTTGGGATTTTCACTTCGCGGTTACCTTTTTTGCATGTTACCTTCAACTTGGCATTGATTTTGATCTTCCAAGTGCAGAGGCCGCGTGGTTACATGCGAGCAGCATCACAATGTCAATTAATTTGAAACGCATCTCTACGATCGATCGATCCAATTAGCGAGGGGTTTAGAAGATGGTTGTTGATAATCAGTTGTGTTGTAACAGTCTCTCGGCGTTCGATCGATCGACCGTGAGGTTGTTAGGCGCATTGTTTGGGACTTCTCGATTATATCGAGTTCTCAATTTGTTTTTCAATGGCGCACTATGGTGGTGCACTATTACTACTGGCGTAATTTGCCTCTATCTGCTCACGGCCTTAACTTAATTGTTGGTTATCGGATACATCTATATGATCGCTTGTTGAGTCTACTAGACGATGATTGTGCCATCTGGTGGTATGTAGGCTCAACGTGTCTGTCGTGGCCACGTTTGCACTCTTCCCTAGACTCTTTAAGAGAAGCGTGTCCTCTTTTTTGAATAGTTCTGTTGATGGGACCGGTTTTTTTGTCTTGGAAGTAAAGATTGTCCAGTTAGGAAACTAGTTATTTTCTTATTCAGAATTGTGAAAAATGGTGGAATTTAAAATTTGAAATGATGAAAAATACAGGATAATCTTATATTATAAAATTGGAGATCGGATTTTCCTGTTCGGAGACTAACTCTCGATCGGCTCAATGAAATTGAATAAAATTTTACATACCAATTAGTACACCATGATAATTCGCTATCGACGGAATTCCAGATCTCGATTTTCAATATTTCATAATAAAACAACCGTTACCAACTTCTTAATAATCTCCCTTTCGCTTCAAAATCAAAAAATGGCGTCTCCAAATCAAAAGCATGACGTCGTCGATTTCACGAGACAACCAAGCACACCAGATTACAGTTCCAACCACATACTATTACCGGAATAATATTTTCGATTCAATATCTTTAAGAGTTAAAATCCGGTTCCGAATAGTGAGTCAGTATGCTGTCTGACAAACTGGAGATGGACTGACTTGTGTTCTTGTCGATAAAACGAGGCAGAAATGTTCTCCTTTAAAAAATGTACAGTCTCGAAATAGGAACGGACAATCGTGGGTGTTCCACTTTGTTTTTTTCCTCCCGCGAACAAATACTTCGTGCTTGAATCCGACTTGGGCACATCTAGCGGTAGTTGGTCTAACTATTTTTAAGTGTACTTGGTTTCTGGGATAGATGTAATGCATTGTAAGGGATAGAGCGAAAGATGCTCTACTCATTCGATATTTTTGAAGCCTTGTCTGCTGGTTCAGGTTCGAAGATTCCAAATGAACCAACTTTCTTTTCAATTGCAATGGAGTTGATCACACCTGTTCTAATCTAACGATTGTGGTCATTTGTTTGGTGAAGAGATTTGTTTTGGTGGTTGGTTGGCTTAGGTATTTGTTTGGTGAAGAGATAGCGTGTCTACCCTTTAATGTCGTTGATCTTCTGAAAGTGGATGTTTTATTTTTTGCTGATGGGCGGATCCACGGACGTCTTTTCAAATGTTATGTTTTTTTCGTATTGTTGTGCGCCGTGGCTATATTTATCGAGAAGTCCTTCATTCTTTCCGAAGTGTCACCAACATGGTGGAAGGGGAATGGAACAGAAGTTGTTTGCCAGTAGCCGGTCGTGACGTGAATTTATGAACCGTGTTTTCAGGGAGTTTCCTATTCGCGACCCGACATTTGATTGTGTCGGGTTTATCTCGGCAGAATCATTAACAAAAAAAAACAATGCTTAATTTTATATATGGATTTTAATCTTGAATTAGTTTCTTGTGTTTTCCCCCACGACATTGAGTTGGCGGTTTCATCTGTTTTAAACGTGGTGACGCAATATTTTTATATTTCGTGGACTTCTACTAGAAAGGGATGTCACACCCCTCAAGTCTTGATTTTCACTTTTGATAAAGTATTTTCTCTGCTTTAAAGATCTTTTTATGTTTCCAGAAAATAAACAAATTATTCAACTCAAAGAAGCGAAATATTTACAAATAATTCTTCGCGTACGTTAAAAATACTTCATCGTTTTCTAGTAATTTTTTCAAAAATCGTATACTTCGTCCCAAAGAATAAGCGCATTCAGCATAATTTTACGCAAACATGATTACGTTTTCGGAAAAAAATTGCACTTCGCACTAATTAAGCTTTACCCGAATAAATGTTGTTTGCACTTCTTTCAGTTTCGTTGTCA
Source organism: Mycogona germanica (assembly GCA_034698785.1). Lineage (NCBI taxonomy): Eukaryota > Metazoa > Arthropoda > Diplopoda > Chordeumatida > Chordeumatidae > Mycogona > Mycogona germanica. Next base: position 18,209 of record JAQGBY010002904.1, on the reverse strand, counting down.
TTTTTCTAAAATTTAGCTGCATCTAGAAAAAAATATCCAAGTAACTTTATGTAGAAATCATTAAAGGTTTTTTATATGTGCGTGAAGCGCAAATTTTTCTTTATTACCTACAAGAATGTTACCCGGCTTTGCCTGGGTTTACAGTAACGACCAATTAAAATTAATTGTTTTATGGTTTTTAATATTGTTATTTTATTTTTATATTGAAAATATTATTCCGATAATAGTATGTGGTATGGTGTGCTTGGTTGGAACTGTTATCTGGTTTGCTTGATTGGAACCGTTATCTGGTTTACTTGATTGTCTCGTGAAATTGACGTCGTGCTTTTGATGTGGAGACGCCAATTTTTAAGTTTGCAGCGAAAGGGAGATTATCCAAAATTTGGTAACGGTTTGTTTTATTATGTAATATTGAAATAATTGAAATATTACGATAGGTGTGGGAGGGTTCCCGAAATTTTGACAGCGTAGGCCCCCCACAGGGCTTAATCCGGCACTGATCAAATGGTCGTGCTGGAAACTGTTGCGCGAATCCTTTACGAAAAATAGCGCAACGCCCTAAGAAGTTCAATGTTCCTCCGCAAGGTTCGCTCTTCCCAGGCACATGCGTACCGTAGTGGCAAAAGTTAGGATTCGATGCACTTTTTTTGTGGACAGGTTTGCTGCAATGTCATCACAACCACAACTCGCACACCATCTTTTAGTTTCCATTTCGAATTTGCAATCTTCCTTTTCGGACTTGCGCAATAATTATTTTTTGTTCGATTCGTGTCTTTATCAGTCATCGATTAGATGAACGTTGAATGATGGCTTATACGATTAGGGAATGGGCGCGGGTGCCTATTCTCGGCCAAATTATCGCTCGTGCCAATCGTTCGACGATTTGTTGTTGTCATGGCATAATTGCGGTGGCAAATTTTTCCTTCCCCCTCCCTCGCTATCGCTCTCAACACCTTCTCGTTGCAGGCTTGATATCCCTGTCCGATTATTGTTTTCCTGGCATTCGAGTTGTCTACCGGCGATTCAGCTTCTTTTTTTTCGCCTCTTTTTTAGTTTCTGTCTCGTTCTCTCTTGTTTTAAATCCACCGCACGTTTGCTGACAAGAAAAATGGCCTCCAGCTGGCCGCTCCTAATATGTTTCTTCGGTTGCATAAACATCCTCCCGAGATCCTCTGGATGACATTTCGGGAGTTTGTTCCCGATTTCAGGTCACTTGTTGGGGCTGAAAATATTCTTTGGTTTCTTTTTTTCTTCAGAAAATATGTTAATTTATTGTTAGTTTTTGTTTTCTTAAAATACAGTCTATCCCGCTTGTGCATTGTACATTGAAGTTCTGAAGATGTAAAAAATTGTATACTAAAAAAATTCAGAGGCTGCTTCAAATATGACGTCTTATTTTAAAGAAAATATTCTTTTCGTGTTATGACGCCGCAACACGCGATAAAAAAATTAAGGTTCCCCAACGTTTGGCAATTTAAATATCATAATGTAAGTGTATTTTCGTCATATTTTGTGAAATACAACTGTAGCACTGAGATGTATTAATTAAATAATAATTAGAAATTGGTGATTTGGTGTGGCAAATGTCGCTGGCATCATTGGTAGCACGTGAGAGCAACGACAGCGCCATTTTCGTGAAGTGGAGACACCATCTTCGAATTTTCCTTTTTAATGACAATGCTTCAAACTTCAACGGCTCATTCTCGAGAAATACGCAGCATCGAGATCTGAAATAAGTTGCACTCGACTACAAATTTGCGGAACTATCTACAGCTCAAATTTTGTGTTAGCCGTTTGTAAGTAAACGCCGAGCCAGAAGGAAAGATGCGCAAATAAAAATGTGAAACGTTCCAGCATTTTCTAAGAACCAAATGCCACTAAATATCCGCCGATTTCCCTTTTACTAATCACTCAATCATTCTTACTAATCACCGGTTACCGGCAAACGACGACACCGGATTCTACTAGCTTGTAGAATTTGCAAACCTCATAGTACCAGGTCACCTGAGGATTTGAAGTGATACTAGCACCAGTCTGTGGCCTATCTTAAATTTCGTGAAGAAGTCATGCCGTTTCTATATACACGATGCTTGTACGCCCATCCATTTGGCATTTACAAAAAATATTTGGTTGTTTGAAAGTTTTTTTTTTCGTCCCCTCTTTCTCCTGCTCCTTCTTCTTCTCCAAACTTCATTTCTTTTAATGTGGGCGAGCCGATAAGCGACCCCGCTCCGCCGTCTATAAGTAAATAACAATGTGGAACTATTTTAAATAATGTTTATGGACTTGTTTTCTCCCGGGCGCGCGAGTAAAACGAGTTGCGTTTTTATCGTTTTCGCGATACGCGAGACCGGCGAATGAAATTTGCTGACGTCACAGAACCCCCTTCTTCGTTTTCGCTGCTGCTGCTCCTCCTGTTGCAACAACTTCTGTCCCTGGAGGGCGCCACTTCTGTCCTATAGAATATTTTGTGTTTTTCTGAAACGGGAATCAAACCCAGGACCCGTCGTCGCACCTCCTCAAGTCAGGTCTGCCACCAACTGAGCTGCGACGGAACTTCGGCGATTAAATTCGATACAGTACGATTGGTGCTTTTTTTTGGCAACCCTTCTGTTTATGCAAACACACTTGATATCTTTTTTGGCCGGGAGTTTGCTCCGCGCCGTAACTCCCCGAATTAATGTTGTTGCGGTTCCAAACTGGTTTATCTTTCCCTCCAGAGTCCTTCGTTTCATTTGAGCTGGCGAAATTCTACTCCGGACTCCGGTCTCTGGAAGATATTCTATACTGTTATTCAGTGAAGCTGTAATCCTGTATTCTTCATTTTCGTGTACAGTTGAATTTTTAGTTCTCGGAACGGTTACGTGGTGGCGACACTTGGCACGTGGTTGTTGGTAGTACTTCATGTTTTATCCTCCCGAGGTCATTCGATCTGATAGTTTCTGCATCCAATCTATATCACGGCAATGGATGTTGGTGTTGGTATCGGCGTTTCACTGTCGGAATCGCGTCACCGACATGTTGTGGGGGTTCTGCGTTTGCATTTTTCTGTGGTCGTTCTCGACCTTTCGAAAGGAAATTGCTTTGTTTGATCTAAGCTCTCAGGAGGTTTGTGGACGAAAATAGAGCGTACAGTCACGTGGCTTGAATACCTTGGTATCTCTAGCGTTGTCCACCTGGCGGGAAATCGGAGAAGCTCTTAATCACCAAACAATGTGTATTAACTGTACGAGCAACTTTCACAGTGACGTTTTTGGAATGGACGAATACGTAATGTGGGTTTAACGAGACTTGAAAAAATATTCAAGGTGTATTTCAAGTAGTGTAACGCGTTCCATTCTACTTCTGTTAATAGCTGGGCACATAATTTCCCCCATATCAACATTACAATCCCCCTTCAGAATTCTGACCAGCAACTTTAAACTGATTTCCTGTTGATTTGATTGAGCAGTTTGTCGCCTTCGTTCAGGTTTTGAGATATTTATTAAGGAGGGTTTCACCTTAGAAATAAAAACCAGGAGGCGACCTAGTAATTTTGCCTAGCTTTTATAAGTCTTGATACCTAGGTAGGGAGCTTCTTTTGCGTGAACCTGAAGTCGCCCGGGCACGGGGTCCCACAGCTTTACTTCCAATTCCGAGGGAAGGCGTCCGTAGGAATTTCTCGCCCGAAAAATTCCGAAGATCTCGGTCGGGGAATCGAACCCGCGATCACGAGAATCACGGAACCATTACGCCACACGACACTCCCCTCCTTTCGCTCAGGTCTGTCCTGGATTGGATTCAGTCATTCCACCATCGATCTGGTCGATTATGATCTGAATTTCTACTCCGAGAATTGTCATTTTGTTTGGGAATAATTCATATACGTGACTTTGAACGCCTTAACATTGGAGAAGAATAAAATTGAAAAGCTCGTTCTTTTGTGTCATAAACCGTAGTTTAGCGATTTCTCCACCAGTCGGCAAAATATTGAAGGAATCCACAGTTGACGGCAAATGGATAACACGAATTACTTGAAACATGTTATTAAGGTAGAAAAGTAGTTTGCGGTTGGTTTTGTTCAGTATATTTTTGTTTACCCAACTGCTGGCAGTAGTAGTCCTAATTGGTTTTAACGATTCCAAATAAGTTTACCTGTCACTAGTCGGAGCAAGGGGTGGTGGTGGGGAAGAGGCTTGAGGCGGCAATGTCAGGTGTTCCAAACACGAACCGGATTTGCTTTTCTGTTTTCTGGCTGATTCTATATTTTACGAGCTCCTGTCTCTCCGTGTGGTCGTAGTTGGCCCATTACACGATGCCCCGATGGCCAAAAAATGGCAACAATAATTCTTCGATGGCAGCGTCATTTATAAAACTGTTAATTTTTATCAAGTTCCGCCCGCAGCCACACTCCTCGTGTGTGTGTGTGTGTGTGTGTGTGAGAGTCGAGACGGCGACTTGTCATTTGTGTTCGGTGGAAAATTCGTGTCCCCATGTCAACAGTTAACGTTTATGGTTTGTTGGTCAAAATTTACGATTAGTGGTTATCTATTGCTTTTTTTTCTTTTTCTTTTTTGGGTACGAGCACTAAAAAGGCCGGCAAACATATTCCTGTTTATAAGTGATTTTTTCTTTTCCTTTTCCTAGTCGTCGCACGAAGTTGTAGTATTTTATGAAAACGTTTTCTATTGATTATTTTCTTGTTGATGGTCGATCGATATCTGATAGCGTAATGAATTTTTGTGGTTTTCGTTTATGGAGTTCGCGACGTGTCCTAGCAATGGTGGCCTGCGCCGGCCGATGGTAGCGCGCCTGGTGGTGGACATCGGAGTTGCGTGAGGTTCGTCGTCTATTGCTTCTGTTCTAGATGACTTATCCGAATAACAATAATAATAGTGTGGGTGCGTGATTCCAAATAAAATAGTGTAGGCAAATCTTGTAACGTTAATACACAATGCATGGGTTGTCTTTTAGTTGTACAATTTCAAACACCAGGTGGCGCGCCAAGCTTCAGTAGAGTCGCATCAGGGTGGCTCTGCATGCGCGTTTTTAAACTCAAAATTAAGATGCTTGTGTCGATAGAATTTAAAAAATAATGAGAAATGCTTTGTTTTGTTAACCGACATAATGTTATCGGCATGTGTAGTTTCAACAATTCTTGGATTCCGAATTCGGTTGCATGAAAAAAATGAAAACCGAACCTAAGCCGAGAATGTCTGTTTTCTCTCATAGGAACTTCTCCAAAAATTGTTGGAACAAATTGACTGTGAAGAGAAAAGCTCAATTCACATTTTAAAAATAATTATTTTTATCTCAGTGGCTCTCAATAAGGTATCAAGAGCCCCCAAAAAAATAAGATTCCAAAAAGACTTTTTATTACCACTGCAGCGTTTATTTCTTTTCTCTCGCCAGATCTGGTGAATGAATATTCATACAAATAATGACATTTCCGAAATTTCAAAGAGTTTTTTAATTTATTTTCCAAGTTAATATTTCAATAATTATGAAGAAAATATTCTATTGATTTTCAAACAAATTTGCGCTTTAAATTATCAACGGTTTGGTACGACAAAAGCACACTGTCTATTCCATAATTTCATTTTTTTAATGATGCCAGTCGTGTGTAACCATTGTAGCTTTGGCGATACTAGAAGTTATGCACGTCAACTGATTATGTTGCCAAATATTATGGGGGTGGGGGGCTGTCAAAATCTGGCCCTTCTCCACCTTTTCAACACTCCCGTCAATGATTCCAATTTGGTGAACTCCACGCTGGTGAACTCCCGATTTTCCCAACACGATTAGATGAATGTCTTTATAATATCATCATACAATATGTTTTGATATATTTTTTTTCGGTGACGAATCAAGTTAGCGTGAGAGTCAAAACGCGCCTCGAAAAACGATGACGTTGACGAGAGTGGCGCCTCGCCAACAAATGCTCATCGTGAAGGAAGGGGGAAAAATTGGGGCTACATTCTGCGCCGATGTTAATTAACACGACGGACGCGACTCTCCGCGGCGCTCCAGCCATATATAATAATGATAATAATAAAAAATAATAATGACTCGATAAAAATCGGCAATAACCTCATTGATCACCCCCATTAGGGTGCGCTCATTAACGACGGGCGCCCTCTAGGTGCGATCCTTCTTCAGCGACGACGCATGCATTAAGCCAAAGAAAAAAGGGTAGCTTAGAGGCCGGACACGATCTTTGTCCGCGGTAATAGATCTGACTTCATGAATTTTAAGATGGTCTTTGCAAATGGACACAGTAGAAATGCTAGTTGGTAGTTAACGTTTCAGCCCCATTTTTACTTTTTGTTCCTGGGAAATGTCATACCTGAAATTTCCTGTTGTGTAACGTTAGCTGTCGGACTTTGACCTTTTCTTTAAATTATAAACTGTTGCTGAATACGACACCATCTTGACCTCTCTCGCAAAAGTCTCGACTTGTAATTGGTGACGACAATCTCGATCTAAGGCATCAGATATTAGAATTGAGGCCACGCTATCAGCACCTATGCATTTCTTTTTATTTCGATATTCGATGTCTTGATGTCTTCATTAAGGCGGTGAGACAAATTCGGCATCACCGCTAGGGGAGGGGGGGTACTCCTGAAGTGGTGTCGATAAAGTGGGACCTGTGTTTTTTTTAAAAAAGGTCCCCGATAAATTACCTGCACTTTTTTTCGTCGATAGATTTTGATGTACCTGTACGTGGCGAGGCCCGAAATCGGGTCGACTCTTTTTTTTAGTTTTCAATCGATGGTGTGTGTGTGTGTGTCCTTTCTTTCGCATTTACAATCGGTGTCCCAGTTATTAATTTTGACGCACTTCGTTAGTCATCGCGTTTAATTACCGGGTAAGAGTGTGGAACACCGCGAAACTTCTTCGCACGATTTTGGTCATTGCATGCGGCGGAACTCACAGAACGAAAAATATATTTGTCCCGTGACGTCATCATCTCCTGTACGTTGTGTTGTCGATAATTTAGATGAGTCGAACTTGAGAGGGGAAATCCTGGCAAAACTAGCCAAGTAACTTAAGTCGTACTAGGTTGCTGAAACCAAAAAAAAGTTAGGGATCTTTTCGGTTTACGAATAAATGCTGATGCTAGGTGCAGTGCTCCATTCAAATATGACCCCGTTGTCATATTTGCTCAATAGATGGAGCGGCGGAACGTCAATTGATTTAACTATTTGTGTGTAGATGCGGTGATGCATGAAAACTGAGCGCTCTTATTGTGCCATTGACGCTGATGGAGAGCGAAGCGGAGCCGTGAGTGAGCACACAGAAAGCGCTCAGTAAACATTTTCTGCTCATTCGAGGCTCCCTTCACAATAAGAACATTTTTAAGTCATGATGGGAGCGAAAAGCACTCCATGGAGCCGCTCCTCGAAGCTCCTTTTTTCCGGTTTACACCTAAAAACAACATGAAGCTGCGACTTTTTCACTCTTAGACGACGGCTCCTTTGGAAGCCGATTTTCTCAGGTGTAAACGCCGCTTTAGGTTTTCAGAATTATGGGTTGTCATCGTCTTATTTATTATCAGGAATTTTGTCGCCGGCTACTACCAAAGTGTTTTATAAATGGTGCGGCATTTTATTATTTTATTTTTGGAAATGTGATTGGGTTTTCTTAAATTCTGTAACTTCTCTAGAATCTTGTCTAATGCGAAACTTAGATTTTGTTCCTCACACTCTCCGATCTCTCCCTATAAAATGCAAATGAGGTGGGATGGATTGTTAGGGGGGACGTCCTTATAACCTAGCTGAGCATGTCCCCTTTGGCGTTTCTCAAAAACTGGCCTTTTATTGTTTGCTGCTACAGGGGACACGTAATATCTGTCGGGACTTTGGCGGCGGCCTCACTTCCATCTCCGACGCGTACTTGAGTGAAGTGAGAAGCCGTTTTTTCTTACCTTTTATATTAGACAATACGATAAAGACAGCCCTCCCCCTCCCTCCAGCCATCTCTTTTCTCCATCAACCACACATTCACATATCTTCGATAATGTTAACGATGAGTATTACAAATAATGGAGACTCGCCTCGTTGATGGCTATTGGTAGATTAGTGTGTCCCCCCCCCCAAGAGAAAAGGGGGGTATTCTCTGACGTGGTAAATGGAAATGGGGAGGTTCATTTTTCATCGGTTCGCCGCGATAGATTAAAAAGTTGCCTCTTATTTTTTTAAATGGGTCTTTTATTATTCGAAAGAGATAAACAAAAAAAGGGTTAAAAGATGGCACCGCCGATTTTTTTGCGCCGGCCGCCCGTATTGTGCACCTGTCAAACGCTTTCGGGTTTTCTTTTTCTTCTGCTCATTCCATATCTCGTTGGGGGTTACTCGGTCTACCTGGGCACACGTTTTCGGCCTGGCGTCGTCGTTGTAGGGGTGTCCCCGGTGAAGTAACGGTAGGTGTGCAGATTGACACCTGTGTGCCTGATAGGAGGATATGAAATGGTGAAACCAAGAGTGTGGGGTAACCCGAAATTTTCAGGTATAAGCACAAAAAAGTAATCGAAAGAAGTTGGAATGGTACATGGAACCCTTTTGTTTTTCTATATTTTTTGTTTTCTGATATTTGATTTTGACCAATCGTTAGTTTCATGACAGACTTTTAGGATTATATTAAGGTTATTATAATCTTAAAAGTTTGTCCCTGTTGTTCTTTTAAGCCGGCTTACGAACGGCTTAACGAAATTGAATAAAATTTGAACATTAAATAGTTTCGCTAATTTGTAGTCGAGCGCAACTTATTAGAGATTTTTTAATTTTTTAAAGATCTTTTTAAGATATTTTTAGATTTTTTTAAGAGAACATTTAATTAGTCCACACACGCACAGAGTGAATATTGTAAACGATTTTATGTTCATCTAGTCTTGTGTTTTATACGCATATCAACACTGGATTTTAAACGTTATTTCATGTTATGTAGAGATTGTCATTTTTCAATTTATTAAAATTTTTTAATAGGAGAATTTCCAATGTTAAAATGTTTGGGTGGAAATCCTCATCTGGTGTTTCTTATGTACGACGCTCGCACTTTTGCTGCCAACATTTGCAGATTGCGTCTGTCTGTTTGTCGTTTTGATTGTATGGCGATATTTATTTTTTCTTCCCGATGGGTCTTAAGCCGCGAAACCGGGACAGTCCCACAAACGTAAACACGAGACACAATGGATGTCACAGTGTAAAAACTATTTTGCATATATGCTGATTAACCAGACATAATCTGAAAAGGTGTTCGGAATTAATTGGCTGTCTTTCACAGTCCAGCTTGGAAGATTAGGGGCATCCATGTACTCAGCAAGTCGTTGACAGTTTCGCATTTGACATCTCGTTAATCCTAACAACAATTCGGTTCTGTTTTGACCTAAACGTTAAACCAATAATTTTTCTTAAACTTTTTATTGGAACACAAATTTCGAAATACCGGCTGTCGGTATTTTTAAAGATATGTATAACCGGTAACGCTGGACTTCTAAAATAAATAATAGTCGTTTGTGTTCAGCGGCTGAATCCAGTTGAATCTCGTCGCACCAAATGCAAAAATTAGCTTTAAACGAATTGGCATTGTCCTCTCCGTTCGCACTTGACGTGCTGATACGGATGGATGGGCGTCTTTTTTCATATATTAGATAGGGTATGACTCATGACTTGGGATATTTTATCTACTTTTAATACGTATAGTTGGCGTTGTAAACGCGTCCCGCTTGAATCCGAATGGGAATTGAGAACACTTGAGCTTGATTTTAATTTATTGAGCTAAATTTACGCGCTTGAGCCGACATTAATGTGTCGTTTCAACCCTGATGGATGGAATATAAAATGTCGTCGAGGGGCTTTTGAATTGGGCACTTGCATGCGCGGCACGTGCGTGTACTCCGCCGCCAGACGCCGCTCTCGGCCAACGTCGGCGGCCCCCCAGGGGCGGGCCACTTACCGCCATGGCCGACGGCACGAGTCGTCCTCAAAGGCGCGCGCCCTGCACCCGAAAAGCAGGCCATGCATATAAGTAAGCGGGTCCCCCTTTCTTCCTCCTCGCCCCCCCCCCTCACCTCACCCACCCCGTTCGCCCCAAAGGTAATGTTTTGGCGCCCGACATCCCTAAACCCACCCACCCCCTGGTGGTGCATTGAAAGGTACACCTCCCCCTCCAAATAAAATCTATCACGAAGAAAAGTGAAAGTCCTAGATGTTGTTTCACGTTATAAGCGATTGGGTTGAGGTCAAGCACGATAAATGCCAACTGCGGAAACAGTCAAGCAACGAAAGATTTGCCTTTGTCGAAAGGCGGATGTATAGCTTAACTCAATTTAAAGATACCTTAACTCATTGTTACTCACAAAATTCGCACAAAAAACGATCCCAAACAGTGCTGAAAATGTATCCTTAAAGTGATGTTTACACTGGAAAATGTGAGTTCCTAAGAAGACGATCTTCATCACATAAGAGCGAAAAAATGGATCGGCTCCCATCACGACTAAAAATGTTTCTATTGTGAAGGGAGCCTGGCATGGGATCCATTTACTGAGCGCTTTCTGTGCGCTCACTCACAGCTCCGCTCCGCTCTCCATCAGCGCCAATGGCACAATAAGAAGAGCGCTCAGTTTTAGGGCATCGGCGCCTCTCCTCACAAACACTCACAAAACAGCCGCGCCATCTAATGAGCAAATATTGCAACGGCGTGTGGACGGCACTGCATCACTCTATTTTGGTGTAAACTGAAAAGATCGTTGCGGCGTTCGTCGCAAGGAAAGCGGAGCACATGCGAGGAACTATTTCAAATGACCACGCTGGAGATTTTAAACTGAGTGCGTGTTTGACCACAACAAAATGACATTCCCTGGAGTTAACACAAACTTTCCTCTGGTGTAAGTGATGGTTTAGGAGTAGGGGTGCTCTCTCTTAACGATGCTCTTCTCACTTTTTTCTACCTGAGTTAATGTGGCGCCTCAAGTTTTTCTTTTCCGACGTCCGTCTAACCCATTTACGCGTGCCAGTGGATCACGGGCGACGGTGGCGACGATGGCGGTGAATGTTTCTCTAACCGCACTCTGATGTTCAATGAAAGGCAATGGTGGATGGGTGGGTGGGGGAAGGGGTCGAGGGACCAAAAAGTATTCGGGCGCCAATGGCTCGGATGTCATGAAGCGGCCATCATATCCGCAGGTGATCTGAAATGCCGTGGCTGGGTTCCGTTTCCCTTATCTTATAACATTTTTCACTCAAATCACGGCTCACTGTGCGTGATTTCAACCATCGCTTATTTTCCTTCAATTGGCTCACGTTCACACCACCGGAAGTGCAGCGGACGTTTGCGACGCCGCATAGCGTGTCATTAGAATAGCGGGACTTCTGCTTTGATCTCCGTACTGGGTCTTAGGAGAGGGATGTTTATTCGGGGCGGCGATATTTCATTCTATTGAATGAAGCTTCTGTTGTTGCCTTCTGATGACTACATCGCGCGTACATGTTGACCATTTCCAATTTTTGGACTCGCCGTGGTGAAGCGTCACCAGTGGTGACAGTAGGAAACCTCGGATCCTGGTGTGTAGTCCGATAATCCGTTACGTTTTGGGTGTTCTGATGTTCCTGCGAGCGCCTGAATAAGACAGTCTTTTTCGGCGAAAACGTCACACGATATGATGACAGACGAAATGAAGATTGTCCGTTTAATCAGGATAAATATTACCCGTATCAAACCGTTGACATTTAAAACACACAGATGGTTGAAGATTGCAGGACTACAATCAGGTATCTAAATAATCGAGAGCCCGCGCCGGGAATCGAACCTGAAACAGTCGCAAGTTCAGTCGCAATTCTGAATCCTAAAATTGTTAAAACTGCTTATGGCAACATGCTGTCGGCTGACAAAACAAAAACATTTCTCATTTTTATTTTTTAATTCTATAGCCACAAATATCTTAATTTTGAGTTTAAAAATGTGCGCTTGCAGTGCATTGCCCCGCTTACTCTAATGCGCATCTACTGAAGCTTGGCGCGCCACCTGGTGTTTGAAATTGTTCAGCTAAAAGACAGCCCCTGCATTGGAGTTAAGCACAAAATGCCTTGTCTCGGTCTACGTGATCTGAATGTAAAGGTTAGAACCAATCGATGTTGGAGTAGGGAACTGTTCGACAGCGGCTAACTGAATATCAAATTCGAACCGTCTGCGACTAATGTCCCTAGGACTAACCGATGCCGATGATCCCGGACGAAAAAAGGGGCACGAACGAATAAAAAGTTGTCTCATATTGGGTTCTCATCCGAAATATTTTCAAATGACTCACCAATATGTGGTTTTGTCGAATCTCACATTTCTTAGACACTCGTTTAGTAAAATTACGGTCGGGGAGCGTTAAAAAAATGAAATTTAGACTGTAGAAGTGAAACGTGCCCTGTTCGGAAGGACACAATTCGCAATTTTTTCTAATTTTCAACACTAGTAAATAAATTTAAAGATGTTGTTGACCGCATTTCAATAAAACCAGCTAGACTCAGCGTACTCTGAATTTCTTTCGTTTTGAAGTTATTGTGTTTCCAATTTTGAAATATAGTGGCGTTGGTTCATTGAGCAATTGTTGTTCGTTTCACAGTTGTTCTGACAGCTCCTTTCGTTACGTTGAGCAATTCCTAGGAAAATGTGTCTGAAATTTTGAATTATAATATTGTTATTGAAATAGCGCGGTTTTCTGCTCGCCATGTGCTCGACGCAATAATGACAGGATATCCATTTTGGTTGTTCGTCTGTGTTGTTTTGAAAAATCGAAGCCACCAATCATTTTCTCCCGTCCATCCACTTGAGACCCCACTCACTGTATTTATTTGCTATCGCCTTACACCTGTCGGACAATAAAGCAGGTGCTGACGTCACTGCCGCGGACGTGTCACACATGTGGGAAGATAAGAGGTCTCGAACCGACTCGAGACGAGTATGTTGCTGCCCCGTGTTGCATGGCAATCACACAATACCGTCTCTCGCGGTTATGTTTTATTGTATAGGATTACTAGAAAAATTACAAAAAGGAAATGTGGAAATGTCACTGGCAGCATTGGGAGCATGTGAGAGCGACAGCGCCATTTCGGGATCTAGTGTGGAGATTGTCGTTGGCATCACTGGTTTCACGTGATTGGCGCACGTGAGAACGACAGCGCCATTTTGGTCAAGTGGAGACGCCATCTTGGAATTTTTCTTTTTAATGGCAATACCTCAAACTTCAACGGCTCATATCTCGAAAAATACGCAAAATCGAGATCTGAAATAACTTGCACTCGACTACAAATTTACGAAACTATCTACAGCTCAAATTTTATTCATTTTCGTTAGGCTGTTCGTAATTGCCGAGGCTGATAGATTTAATAATTTTTATGAAATTTGACACACCTTCAGAATTGTAATAAAGATTATTATGCTTTCAATTAGGGTTCTCCACTGTCACACAATTTTCTGATGGGCAGGTGCTCTGTCCACTAGACCCACAGCGTGGAAGGATTTCAAAAGATTGATCTCCAAATTTCACAGAAATTTATATCGCCAAGAATCCTGAAATATTGTATGTTCGAACGGCACAACTTTTTACCTTGTCGCATATTACGGACACTGGGGGGTCTCAGAAGGATGTACTTCGGTAGGTCGGTTTTCGTGTAACGGTTCCAGGGTAAGAGAATCGTTAATTACAGTTTTAGCTCGTTAGGTTATCGGTAGATCTATCTCTCCGCCAACCCTTTTCTTTCTATTTCGGACAGCAACTTCCCATCGATGTGTTTGTATAAGATTCGTGCGTTAATGTATTGATACCGGTCGGCTGACATTATCTCTCGTCCATTTCTGTGTCACTGCCCCCCCCCCCGCATGTTATTAGGACCGTATATTATGCTGACGCGTGTGTAGTATGTACAGTGTGACCCGCGTATTTGTGGACAGGTCATCCTTCAATTAGTGACGTTTTTCTTTTTTTTGCCTAGTTCAAAATAATATACTCTCATAATAATTACGCGGCTATTATCTTTGTCGAATGCTTATTCTATATTAGGCTTAAAATGCTTATACATAATTCACGCTTCACGCCGCCACAGAGCCAGAATGTATAGTTATTATTATTCAACAAGAATGTTGTTACCCGGCTTTGCCTGGGTTTACCAATTAAAATTAATTGTTTAAATTTACCGGCTAATAACGGTGAATAACACACGATAAATGCACCCGATAATTTAAAAATTTTGTTAAATTGATGTTAAATTGAAAAAGAATCATTTTAAAAATATCTATTTAATTATTTTATGTTTTGTAATATTGTTATTTTATTTTATTTTTATATTGAAAATATTATTCCAGTAGTAATATGTGATATGATGTGCTTGGTTGGAACTGTTATCTGGTTTACTTGGTTGTCTCGTGAAATCGACGACATCACGCTTTTCATGTGGAAACGCCATTTTTTAAGTTTGAAGCGAAAGGGAGATTATCCAAAATTTGGTAACGGTTGATTTATTGTGTAATATTGAAAATAGAGATCTGAAATTCCTTCGCTAGCGAATTGTGGTGGGTAATGGTGTGGTGGCTAAGGGTATGTTAAATTTTATGCAATTTTATTGAGCCGTTCGAGAGTTAAGCCTCCGAACTGGAAAATCAGATTCTTAGTTTTATGGTATAGATTAATGCCTCGGAGTACTATTTCCCAAAATAGGAAGAAAATATATTTAAGATACATACATTGTAAAATGTTAGATTTCAAATAAATATCATTAAAAATAGTTACCTACACAAAATTTTGGGAATTTTGGAATTATTTTCGTAAAGATTAGTACGTGATTTAAGAATTAAATGAAAAGTTAAAAGTCATAAACACCATTTCGAAGTGCAGTACTCTCGTATTGTGTCCCATTTCTGACGAGGATATATTATTATTTTTGTTTCCTGTTTTGTCTATTTTAAATATATGCTCGGTGTACAGAGTAGGTATGCGTGTATACTTTTATTGGTTTTACTTTTTTATCCACAGAGTAAGCTTATAATTTGTTACTCGAGAAAGAGAAACAGCAAATTAAATCTCTGCCTGTCTCGTCTCAAATTCCCACGTAAACAGATCGGGCCGGTCTTACCTAATAGATGACTAATAGATGCGATATCTCCTGTCGTCTACTCGATATGACAAGTGCCATAATTTAAAAAATATTTTTACGCGTTTATTATTACGTTGTCGTCGTGTTTGGAATCGCTAATTCAATAACGGATGACATTGGGTCAAGTCCCAGTCCTGGGTCGCCGAAATAGATTAATATATAATTGTGAAATTTATCACGTCAATCCCAATTGCGAAACAACGACATTGGCTAATAATATGCGAATTTTTCTCCTCCTGAGACTCGATGTTCTTATTCGCGTCTAAGGTGTCCCCAGAATGCCGCCGAACAATTTAAGAATGTTCACCGGTTTAGCTCAATTTATCTGAAACAATTTTCTATAAATCGAATTATTTCATTTAGGGAATATGTTACGGCAGGTATTTTTATATCGGGATCCGTCATAATTAGTCTGTTTTTGGGTGTGTGTGTGTGTGTGGGTCTCAGTTGACTTTTGGGGGTTGGGTGAAGTGGTCTCTGTAGTTCTCTTTTTTGCGTTCTGACTGATATAATGGCCTACATGTGTTCAATCTGTCTCACTTATACGTATCGAGTGCGAGCCGAGAATTGGCATTCGGTCGGACTTGATTTACGGGCGTAAAACGAGAGCATAATCGATCATCAGTTCAATTTAGAAGGCGCACCCCCTTGCCCTTCTCAGTTACAGATCTCGAGGGTGGATGCTCGATGTGTAGAAGGATGGACATGGCGGCAACTAATCGGACCTGAAGCTACCGTTGTACGTTACTGGTCAGGTCATGAAGCTGGACTTTCAATCGAAATTAATCAATTGTGTCCTCTGGTAGCGTCTTGGCGAATCGGTTTCGTTTAGGTGGCGTTTACACCAGAGAAGATCGGATCCTGTGTAGCCGATCTTCGTCGCATAGGAACGAAAATATCGCAGCTTCTCGGAGATGTTGTCAATCTCATCACGAATAGAACTGTTCCTATTGTGAAGGGAGCCTCGCATGGGATCCGTTTACTAAGCGCTTTCTGAGCGCTCACTCACGGCTCTGATCCGCTCCGCTCCGCTCTCTCTGCTCTCCATCAGCGCCAATGTAGAAGATCGCTCAGTTTTCTGGCATCAGCGCCGCTCAGCTTTCTGGCATTAGTGCTCACAATCATTTTCATTCAATTGACGTTCAGCCACGCCATCTATTGAGCAATCGGCGTGTGAATGGAGCACTGCATCACTCCATATAGTTGTAAATGCGAAAGATCGTCGGAGCGTTGGTGGTAGGGGATCGAACAACATTCCGGAGTAGATAGGCTCCTTTGGAGCAGATCTTTGTGAATTTGTGGTCTGCCGACATCCGCCAAATGTCATGTGCGTCGCCACCACCTAGTGATAATCGCAGCGCTTTGTTATAATTGTAAGATGCTGATTATTTCTATGTCTATTAATTGTTTGTTTCTTTCTTTTTTATAGGTAAGTGTCAAATTTCCTATTCAACAAGCCAACCGACGTTTATGTTTACTACTTGGAAGTTGGTGAGTGAATCATGCGTACTGAAGTTATGAATCTTTTGCAGTACAGATCTGGTGAATATTTTTAGGGTAAGATGCTGAGATTAAGCGATGAGAACTTTCGAAATTGAGATGCGTTTCTTGAAAAGTTTTTTTTTTAGTTTGCGTTGCGCATGGCAGCCCCCGGGGCCAACCCCTTTCGCCTCGTCACTTGCGGTGGCGCTACAGGTGTGCGGGTGAGAACGTGTATGGCATCGGCTATGACGACAGCATTTCTATTCTTCTGTCGGTGTGTCGCCGGCTTTTTCCACCGGCGATCACGCAATTACTCCATCTTCGTCTTCAGCCCGTCCGGACCTGCTCTTCGCCAGAGAGAGAGGCTCTTTTTTAATTTAGGAGGTGGCATCATTGCTGTCTTTTGTTTTGTTTTTGTTGGTTGTACTCGCTCGCCTGTTTTTGGGGTTTCGGCGCAGCGTCGTACGACACCGTGTGACGTGTGTGTGGGTGGGCGCCATTTTTGTTTTCTGTGCTACTCTGAGCGATTTATTTCGGCGAAAATGTGACCAACTGCACGTTGCAGTGAGATTCCGCCGATAAGGTTGTTTTGTCTTATTTTTAGAAAGTGGATATGTCTCTTCGATGCAAATTCCATGCAAAGGAATCCTCTGTTTTTATTGCAGTTTTCCTATGGGTAACTGTTGTTGCACCAGAGAAGATCGCATTGGAGAGAGGAAAGCTCAGCTTCATGGTGCTTTTAAATGTAAACCGAAAAAGGGGAGCTTCGTCGTTTCTCTGTAAAGCAGTATTTGACGTTCTGATATCATTGCTCAGGATACAAATTCAATATTATTCATTAGGAGGTTTGAAATGGCGCGACTATTGTCAGACCCCTCCCGGGTCACGGGGTTACACACGCAGGTATCAACTGACGTCCTACATGTATATATACACGAGTTTAAGACGTTGCCGGTTGGCGGCATTTACGGTTCAGGTCGCACATATTAAACGGCGTCAGCCGTCAAATCGTCAACCCCTTCCGTCGTCCCCCCGTCCCCACATTCCGGCATCCACCCCCTTTTCTAAGGATGTATATATGTTTTCTCTTTCTGACACCGAGCCATACGTTCCGCTCAATTTATGTGAGAGGCGCGACTGACGACGTTGGTCGCGCCGCATCGCGTTAGCTCCCCCGCCGGGGGAACTTTGCGAGTGACCCTCATCAGTTATATTAGCGAGCTCTCACCGATCCGCGACAATCGATCAACCCATTTGTGTGGACCGAGTTACAATTTGAATTCCCCCAATGACGTGGTGCTGCTCCTTGAAAACAACTTGAAACCTTCTGCCTCTTTCTATATATTCGATATTACGATTTTCGATTATAAATTGAGCATTTTTGACATTTTGAAGTTTTCGTGTACGCGCGATATCTTACGATAAACGCACACGATAATTTAAAATTTTTGATTTTCAATCGTTTGACAATTGTTTTGTTAAATTGAAAAAGAATCGTTTTTAAAATATATATTTGATTATTTTCTGGTTTTTTATATTGTTATTTTATTTTTATATTGAAAATATTATTCCGGTAATAGTATGTGGTATGGTGTGCTTGGTTGGAACTGT
>JAQGBY010002903.1:0-21076 GCA_034698785.1 Mycogona germanica | reverse complement strand
TGAAAAATCAGTTACTTCACATTTAACGTTTGCGTTTATCGCGTGTCATCGTGTAAACGTAAAATAGCCGGTAATTTTATTTCATTGGTGGTTACTGAAAACCCAGGCACTCTTGTGCATTAATAAATATTTGTTGAGAACCGAAAAATTCCGAAGGTGTCGGCTGGAATCGAAACCGCGATACTGGCATAGAAGACTAACCAATACGTCCTCAGATACCTCTTCTCAGGGTGCTAGTTCTCATATTTAGTATTTCAAGCCAACGCACACGAAAAGCAGTTTCGGTATTCACACCGGTAAATTTTGTTAATGGAATTCAATTGGTTTCAGCGAATAGTTAACTGCGCCTAATTCGAGACACGTCAAGACGAAATTGGCGAAATTAGCGAATGTTTTATGGCGGCCTGACATCAACGCTCGCACAGGTCAAACATGCACCAATTTGATCACCCCGCATCGATGTTTGACGACAAAATTATTTTTAATTGATCTTTCGTCTCACGTGAAAGATGGTTGCCGTCTGGTCACTTGAAAAATGCGAGGATAACTTTCTGTGGAACTGAACTAACATTTTAGCATTTTGTGTGCTGCCGGCTTGACGAACCACTGTTAGGAAACCACTGCCCCGGATCGAGAACAATTACACCATTTACCTGAATTATAACCTGCGCATCGAACATTCAGCAATTTAATGGGGACATCACGCGTTAGTTATGCAACACAGCTAAACCCGATGTCCTAATGATTTTTTTTGATTATACGAAATCGTCTGCTGCGTTAACTGAGCCGGCCTTCTTCGTTGTGCCATGTGGTCTGGCATACGACTAGTCTATCACACGACGTATTAGCCTCATTTATTTCGAAAAACCACAGGGCTCGACTGAACCAATATACAGTGTGTGTTTAGTGATAAGGTTCTCGGGAAGTCCACCACCAAGGCACTACCACTAGTTGGCGCACACTTCGTATTTTCGCTGGGTCTCAGAACCGTAAGATTTATTTGAAGAGTGACTGCGGTTCTATAGGCGAACCTGGAGTTGTACCTTCTATAAACGTAAAGTAATTTAGCTAGATGGCGCCAAAGTTCGCCGAAAAGAGATTTAAAACAATAAATTAAGTGCGGAGATTCCATGGTAAGTACAGGTTGAATTGTCTCACCTGGTGGCGGCAGGAACTCTTGGTGGACGATATCATCGATGAACCTGGAACGGCCACCAGAGGGCACTGATAACCGTCATGCACAGAGTCAAAGACCGAATCTAGTCTCGAGTCAAGCTGGTTGACTGTTCTCTAGTGTTTAATTAAACGCCTCTTCGGCGAATTCCACCTCTCAAACACACAGTCTTACTTTATTATCCACTTCGCTGGCAAATGTTTACCACCAACACACACGCAGGAGGTAAAAAAACCAAAAACCCTATATCAAATTGTTTCTGGGCATGGAATGGCGGGAACGACGAATTCATCACATTGAAATTAAAAAAGTGGGATCGAACTTGTAGACTGCAAGCGGTTATCGCTTGGTGTGCAGGGGGTTGTGACAATTGAGATCTCTCGAGCATACTCAAGAGGTCACCAGTGTGACATGACCTTTAAGAGCGACCCTTCGTGTACAGTCCCAGCCCTCTCTTCTCTGCAAGACAGCCTACAAACATATCTTATCTGCTCCTTACACATTTGCGTTTGTGTCCCAGTTAATCTAATCGTGTTTGAAGACTGCCAAACTTACTTTGCGCTCCTCGCCAATTAGCAATTGGCGAATCTTTGTAAGAAATCGTTAAACAAGAAACGGGGCCAAGAATTTCTTAATAATATTTTGTTCCTAACCCCGGTTCATTGCGGTATAATAATCACAGAAACTTAATTGGTATAGAAACCATAGAAAATAACTATACCCTAATCCGTGTGAAACCCACGATTTGCTTGAACGCAAGATGCATTTGACAATCACAAATGCTTTGTTAATGGCTTTATGAGGACATTGTATGGACTTTGCAAGAGAACGGTTTTTATTAAACAAGAAACAAATTTTAACATTATTGGTGATCCGCATAGAAATTTCACATTTGAATGCATGTATCTTCCAATACATATCCATGAAGGTGCAATAAGAATTGCAGAGAGAAGAATTCGGCGGTCGATCCCACGCGGCTATTGCAATAATAAAGCCGAGCAATCTGACGAGGAATAAAACAGCGACCGGAAGTGGACGTCGGACCTATTCGTCCATGGCCGCCAGCGCACAGACACTTTTTCCTCATGGACTCGCTGTACCCCGTCCCCTCAACCGCCCACCATCACAGAGAACCGGATTCTTAAGCCGAATTTAATTTAGAACAACTGATGCCTTTCCACATCAACCACACAAAAGATAAGATGTCCAGAACTAAAACTAGAACTCCCCAGGAGGCGACCTGGTCATTTTGCCTAGCCCAGACTTGGTATAAGCTACCTAGGTTGGGATCTTTAACGTGAACCTGACATCCTACAGACACGGCTCCCACGACTTTACTTCCATTCCGAACGAAGGCGCGTTAAGGAATGTCTCCCGCCCGAAAAATTCCGAAAGTGTCGGCCGGAATCGAAACCGCGATCACGGGTTTTTGAGGCGAACGCGCTACCTTCTCAACCACTCGACACCTCCGTATGGTGGGATTGATTCGGGCTCGAACCTAGAACCATTTCATCAGTGGGCAAACGCTCTTATCCAGTATAACCGACAGGAAAATAGCTGATCCATGAACGGATCACGACTAACGAGAAAGATCAAAACAAAATGACAATACCAATCACCCACACACTGGTCTCCTCCGTCACTTTTGGCGCCGACAAATTCGGTTCCAAATGACGCCACCAGCGGCGGTGGTGTAACCTTGACTTTGAAAAATCGGGGGCCAGTGGCCAAAATGCAATGAGGCAAAAGCGTCAGGTACACGCTCTCTCTCTCTCGGCTGGAGTTTTTGGAGGTCGCGCCGCGCCTTTGCCGCTCGGAAGAGGCGGAGGAGGTGGGCCGCTGATGGGAAAGAGTTTTTGGCGAGAGCGAGAGGGCGAACGCGAGCGCACTCTGTCGGCGGGGGGACATTCACCTTGGCCGCTCGAGCGTGGAGAAGCAGCGCCGGTGTCAGTGCACGCCCCGGCCGTTCCTAAAGCCGGTCGCCGCCGGCCACGGCCTTTTCGGCTCCGAGCCTAGATGGCCGCGTTCGCAAATCACAACCCACCTTCCCCAAAAAATAAACATTTCATGATGATGATGGTTTTTAAATTAAGTTTGTCCAAACTTCTCAAGATTTTCAGAACACCGTATTTTCCTCCTTCAGCGAAACTTTAAAAAGAGGAAAGTGTTACAGAAGATTTAATGACCCTCGCATTCCACGGTAACAATAAACGAGAGCTCGCGCCGGAAATTGAACAGAGGAGTCTTCACACCACAATCTTCACATCGCAACTTCGAAAGTGAAACGTCATCAAATCAGCCAATCACAGAGCGGCGAAGATTTTTCTTCGCGCCGAAGATTGTCGGGAACCCAAACCAACCGAGTCAAACGATGACTTCTAAATATCAGAATGAAATCTGAACAGTTCGAATAGTCCCCTCCTCATTGGTGATCCAATTGGTGAAGCATCAGTTATCCAATTTATGCGTATTTTGTAATTATTTCTGTTACACGAATTAACAAAAAATAATTTGAACAACCGACACAGAAATGCCAAAGACACCCAAGCCCACGAGGTCTTCAGTAGCGACACTAAAGAAATCGCTTTGATTTCGTGGACGTGCCCACATTTTTACTGCTCGGTATTATGTATTTAATTCGTCACTCCAGCCAGGCTTACCTGTTGTTGTGGCAGAGCCAATGTCGGATTGGTTGGGGTTTCGTAACGCTCGCTGAATTGGTTTATGATTACGGCAACTTAGGGGGGAGATGGAGGGGAGCAATCCCCCCACCCAATCTCACCCCTCCCAGGGAACAATGGTGGTCTAACTTTCGGTAATGCGTATCCCTCTAAAAACCGAAAACAAATATGAATCTAATCACCAAAAATCTACAGTTTGGCAACTTCACTGACCCGTTAAACCCCAACATTCTGGAAGTCGACCAGTAAGTACTTTAACATGTGTGCTGGAGGTGCCAGCGGACCTTTTTAGGTGACATTTTGAGCCCCAGTTTAGGCGATGACAGCCGATGAGGCGATGAAGAAATTTGCCTGACACGTAGACGACGGTCTGATAAAAACTATATCCTACACCACACTGTTTGACCACCCCTACTACTCAGCACAGAGAAAATATCAAAACTGATTTATTCAACGATGCATGGCGAGGACAGTCGGTATGCGACATGCTTGGCAACCGAACCCCATTGTATTCCATTTTGGCTGCTACAGAGACACATCTATAGACGGCAGGAGTAATTGCGCCGCCCTTGATACAACATTGGACATACCTAAATCACTGATCCTCACTCTACTCCCGATCGGTGAGATTTGCAAGTCGGAGGTCTCGCGCTCTTTACACACTTAAGAATTGATACGAACAAACCCCATATAACCCATACTCATAACTGTTTTGATAGTCCTGGCCTCGGGTTCAGTTCAGTGCGACCGCCCACGCTCTCTGTTTGCGCCCCGGTCCTCGCGTTTGTCTATCGATTTAAATAGCTAGCGCTCGAGTCAGTCACTGGTAGGGTGAGGTCACCCCCGTAGAAATTCCCCGCCGTCTGCCCATAATAACAAGGCATGGACTAGTGAACGCATTCGATTGATAGAGATGCTGGGATACTTTCACCAGGCCTTTGTAAGTCGAATGCTGATTAGTTTCAAGCCTGCCAAAGTAGAAGAAAAAAAATGAAGAGGAACATTTCGATTTCATTACAAATAATTTAAAATTTCCTGTTATGATGATCAGTCTTACTCTCATTTAAAATCTCATTTAACATAGACAAATAATATTTGCAAATAGATACGGAATGCGTAATCAACAAACGGCAACACATCAATGACGACAAACTTCATTTACCCTTTATGAATTTCAAACGCTATTATATATACGGAAAATTGAAAAAAAAAACTGTTGGATAACAATCGGAAACGGCAACAAGTAGATTATACAAACCGAATGTTTAATATAATCCTTCTAATTAATACGGTTGCCGTTCTCGATTGTCATCCAGCAGTCCTCCTTCATCGAGATCACACAGACGTTCTAACAAAAATCTTTCTCATTAGTCTTTTATCAATTTTCATGTTATCATACACCGGCACCAATTTTTAAGTGAGTAGTTTCCCGCGGCAACAAAGTACAATAAATGAAAGAAGTAGGTCATGAAATAATGGAATTCAATAAATGCTTAAATCGCATCTCGACTAACTAAATTTCTAACATAATTTTCTTTTTAAAAAACTCTACACCTCCGTGTGATCTGGGTATGAGCCGGTATAACCTTCCAGCATCTGATTCGGAAGCAGATATTCGATTTACACAATCAAAATTTGATGCCTCGTGGTTTAAAGGGTGGTGTTGCCTCACACAAATGGCACCCTACAATTCCAATCACTCTCCATTGTCCTGTCGCAACTCAAAACTGAGCTTTGGATGCAAGATTCCCCAAACATGAAGGGGGGCCCCCACTCCAACACTGCCGGAACCCCAATTTTTGAGCCGCCGATATAACTGAGCTCGTAAATTACGTTGTCAATCGCAAAATAAAATTGATGAGTCCATTGAAAAGCGCACATTTGGTGGTCACGCACTGAATTGGATATAGAGTAGTTTTTTGTAAACACCATTTCCGCTTTTTTTCTCTTCAGCTTGCACACACTGTCCAATGCCACACTGTAACTTTTATAGTAACCAAATCCGAGGTCCATTGTGATGGCAAAAAAGCCCATAGTTCGTCCGACCAAAAAACCACAGTCAATAACAACTATAAACATTACGCCACCGTTTCTCCACATGCACTGCACAATGACAAGTCGATCGAGGGGCAACCGATGCTCGACTTTGCCACCACGATTATGAATTTAATTTCAATATCCGTATCGTGTGTCGCCCGCAACCCCATACATTGTCCCGGCACATTTTCAGATACAATCGAGGTTGGACACACAAAAATTTGAAACACATGTCCGCGTTTGGTTACAAAGTTCCGCACAACGAAGAACCGAGTGGAGAGACTTTGATTCAAACTAAGTTCATATCCAACCCCCCCATTTTTTAAATAATAATTTGATCTATTTTGCACCAAGCACTAAAAACGTAATGCTATACAGCCATCAATCAGTCGTCTTCCTCAAAAAGCTTGCAGGATAACTTCTGTCTGTTATTATTAAATGCATTCTTCTTAAATGCAACCTCTTTAGATTTATAACGCAATAGTTCATCTTCCGATTAACTTCACACGACACGACTAGACATATTTCAACATGAGAAAGTTTGCGATCACACCACGCCACACTAGCTTTTTACGTTCTTTTACGTGTAACATGAAAACAGTGCTATCTATATTCGTGGAGTTTCTGTAAATTGGCACCCTGTCGATTCTGATTATTTAGTTGTCAAAGCACGATGTTCCGAAAATTATCGATGGTGAAGTCGATATATTTGCAGTCTTTTTTTATTGTTTAGAGGTTCGCCCCTCTCCGGGCAATATAGGACGAGCCGCCAAGAGTCCGGGAAACGATCTTGACATTGCACCGTGGTTTTGCACTTCGAGACGAGATGGGATTCTCTCGCTGCGTGTCTTTTATACTTATTATATAAAAGTCGAATTGGCCACCACCATCAAAGTTCAACGGCGATCGAGTTGCGTTCACGCACGGGACAACTCGGTCACCAAATAGGGCAACTAGATCCTCCAGAGGCCCACAAATCCATCCACACCCAACAAGTACCACGTCATCAGGAACACTTTTAGACGACAAGACAAAATCACCAACAATATTCAATGCTCGAATTACTGCTGTAAGATTCTCCGAGGAGGAAGTCAAACGTCTTCGTTTAGATTCTGAAAGGGTTACATGACAAAAAATAAATAAATATTCGGGATTCGTTGATCTAATCAAACCCCCCAAAACCCAAACGTTCTGATGCAATTTTTAAACTGAAATACGAAACATTTCTTGCTGGTTCAAGAACACACACAAGGAAAGCAAACAAACAAATGTTCTAAAAATCGCGTATTCTGTAATAAAAGGTGGCGGAATGACCAGGTCTCGGGAGGAAATGTTTGCACGATTCCGAGCCAGGGGAGGAAGGCAAGGACCAGAGTGCTGGTCCAGGGTCACCGTTGAAACCCAATAACGGAAAATCCCTACGGTAATTTTTCCTTGTTCGCGATCCCCTCCGAACTTAAAAATAAACTAACGGCTCCAAATTACGGGTCAGTCTACGCGTCCCCAATTCCCCAACAGACCCAAATATCGCACACAAATTTGTAAATGTTATAGTTAGCCTTATTATTTTAGTCACAATTGATCACGAGTTGAATCCATCACACCAAAAAAATACTTTTCCGAGTCAGAGTAAGTTCAACTCACTTTTTCGAGTCAAACGTATGAATTGCCGCCGTACTACTCTGATTCTTTTCCCCCGCGAAAAACTAGCATTGAAATCGTTCAGATTGTATTCGGAGTCATTCGATACGGCCTGCATTGTCCGAGGTCACGTCTGTTATCGATACAAAAATTCAATTTCGGTGTAGGCCCGTTCTACAGACTGTTAGAGTATGCTTTCCTCGTCTAATTTCGTTACGGTTTGAAGAAATTAGTATAAAACAGCTGGTCTCGTTCAGATTATAGGAAATATTTTTGAGAGAAATATCTTCCGCCTCTTCCCTTTTCACTTGAAAAAAATTGCAGTAACAAATTATTTACTTTGAGAACGCACAATGAGCACAAAGGCGTTTGCAAATTTCACCTCCCCAAAAAAATAATGATAATAATGGCACCGCCAATCTGCATGTGTTGTACACCGGCGCCATTTTAATTAAAGAGCGGGGATGGGCGAGTCATCAACATCGAGGGGTGGCTAGTTTTGCTCGCGATTAAGATCGACCGCGGTCATAGAAGGAAATGAGGGGGTGGGGAGTGTGATGGAGGAAGAATTAAAAGAGAATAAGTCATCATCGTGCATGTGTGAACACAATACAAACCGGGGGGAGGTGGGGAGCTGAACAGGCGATACCTGAACGACAGGTAAGTCGACGTACCAACCCCTCCACCCCCATCACCACCACCAACCTTACACCAAATAATCTTATCAATAAAATTCGTTTACACATTTTTTTTTGGCAACGGCTGAACATTCCATTGAAGAAACCCTAATTGTATTCCGGCTACCAAAAACGTCGTCCTTGCGGCATTTCATTGCCTTTTAAAGGCATTTATCTATTGTACTTTTTTTTTAACACATGAAAAAATAAAACTGTTTGCACAGTAGTTCCAACATCAGGTTGCAAATGTAGCAGATAGAGACGCTTTGTACTCTCCCAAAAATGACACTGGGAGCGCTGCAACATGCGATAGTACAAAGTAATCGTTAGTAACATCGAAAGTTCTCTGTTAACTGTCGTTCACAAGAGGCCATAGTGTTACACGAGTTAACGTAATGTTGCAAACCAATTATTTTAGGAAACAAGTTTTCAAATTTCGCTACTTTTCAAATAACTGATGGGGCTGGTTGGTGGGAGCGCTGCATGGGTGGTTGGTGGTGGGGACACCTTCAACGCACCCCCGACTGACCGTGCAGAAACTTCCAGCCAACAAGAGATGCTAATATAATAGAAACAACAAGTAGGGGGTGAGGAAACGTGAGGGTGGTGCAGACGAGAAAAATGGGAAGAGAAAAAAATGTGTACGCTCAGATTGAGTGAGGGTGGTGGTAGAGGTGGTGGTGGTGATGATGGTGGTGGTGGTAGTGGTGGTGGTGAAGGCAAAACAAGGCTATTGCTCTTTCGGGGCGCTCTCAAGAGTGAGACTGAGAGCAACGAGAGATCTGTGGGTGATGACGAGAGAGGGAAGAGATGATGATAATACGTACGAGGAAGGAAAAAAAATAAAGGAGGAATTCAAGATGGGGTGTAGAGCGGGTGGTCGTCGATTGGCCCACAGCATTTCACGCTTTTCCACAATCACCCAAAACAGAGGATTCGAACACAGGACATAGTTCCGAAATACTGAAAAATCGATAGAAAATGTGTTAAAATATAAATTTAAAAAATTGAGGGTGTGGATTTCAGGGAGTTACACGATTTTGTCAAGTGAATAGAGCCTCAGGTTGGTCAAAGGGGTTGTTGGTTCGAGCCCTGGATCTGTTCACTCATCGGACATAACGGATGGAAGTGACATAGTTTTTTTTAGAGTGTACTGCAGTACATGTTTTCATGTACTCTTACATTAAAAATGCGGTAAATATATATTTTTTTAATGGTCGAACAAAGTTACACGACTTTTGTCGAAACTATGATTTGGTGGAATGCACTTATTTGGGCCGGAAATTTCCAAAACAGAACGCATGGCACATTATTTCCCAGCTATCAACTAGTCCTCAAATTTATTTTAAAAATACTTTATTTGTGGCCAGCGTCGTGCAGTTTGTCCACGGTTACATTTGATCATTTTTGAAGGTGTGTGGTCTCATTTTTGCCTAGTTTCGATGACCAACTAGCTCCGAGACAACCGGGCCCCGCTTACAGAAGGCCCAGGTTAGGTCGATGTGCCGTCGATCCCCATCTCCCCCCCAATCTCCTTTTGACCCCTTTTCTATTGGAAGTGGTGCCAAGGTTGAGAACGTTCGTTGGCGGTTCGGAATCATGCGGAGACGATTTTGGAAACAGGCCGACACACGTTGTCCCTAATAGTCAATAGTCACAACTCGTTGTGGGACAAACACAGAAGTGCATTCCCCTTCCGTTATCCTTATATTGTGCAATTGGCTAAACCCAGGGGCCACGCTTCAGAAGGACGAAACAGCACGAGTGCACTTCACACAAAATGTTCGCAAAGACTTGCTTGATCGTAAACGTAACAAAACCGACATGTTTTAACAGAAGGAATAGAAGGATGTCAGAAATAGGCTCCCGGATGCGTATTTTTCAGGATGGTTTAACCAAACAGTAATCTGGGGATGCTAAAGTCACTTGGGGGGGGGGCGGTGTATGAACTGCATGCTCGCGAGCGTGACGCAACGACAGCGCCACCTATACGGAGCAAAGTGCCCGACCCGACCATCCCCCCCCCCTTATTTGATGTTTGTTTGAGACTTTGTGAAGATGACATCAGAAACGGCATCTAGCTCGCAGAGATGACGATTCGTTTGGTTTTTTTTCATTCGAGTGGTGATCGAGATTAAGCGAAGAAAAAAATTGAGCGTTTATTTGGTTCGCTGCTCTCCCTCGGACCCGAAACAATAGTCTAACTAGATTGTGAGATTTCCAGGGATCATTAAAACCCAACCGAGCTTAACCTATTTATTATTATTTTTCCATTTTCAGAAATTCCTCCTAGAATTTTTTTTGCAAAAATTTGACTTCCAAGAAAATATTTTGCACTCAAGGCTTTTTTGTCATGTCGAAATTTCCTGTTGGGGTGTCAAATCTATTCTTCAGTTTGTCTAAAAAAGGAATTAAAACAATATATTCATATAATTGTCCTATGTCAGAATCTAGTATTTTAAATTTTTAATCCCGAAAATCATTTGATTATATTCATTTTTGTTCGGAACGGAAACATCCATTACGTCATTGAGCTGAAAGCGCATATCAAGAATTTGAACTTGCTTCTTCGGTCATTTTTTTTTTACATTAACAGTTAGAATCGCGACAATTATTATTTTTAGTTCCCTTCACAATAGTGTATTTGCACTACAGGCGATTCTGCACACCTATCGGTGCTTCCGCACTACACGAGGGCCACGCCGGGATTCGAACCCGTGATCGTCTAACCACAGTCTGCTAAAATTATACATAACCATGGTACGATTAACTCTCCCAACTCTTCAGAAAGTCATCCTCTGCCACATGGTCGCACAAGTGTACCGATGATTCGAATCGACGCAACCATATGGGAAATGAATCTCCGGACTAGATATCAAACTCTTTTTTTAGACCACTCTCAAAATTTAACAAGATAGCAAAAAATCAGTTCTCAGTGGTTTTAAAAACTCTTCACAACATGTGTTCAGTTTGAACGGAAATTCGGATAGAAGAGGATAGGATCGAAACCGGTGGTTGCGTACTGTTTTGGAGGAGGTTGGTTTGAACAGGATTCGACGGCGTGTTTGCGAGATCGAGCGTGTTGCCGTCGAACTTTGCGCATCCACTGTACAGTCCTAGGAGTTGATCTCATGTCCCGGATCTACATTTAAACGAGCCATATGGCAGTCTGTTGATGTCTAGGACTAGTAAAGTCGCCTTCCTCACCACCACCACCACCTCCTGGGTAAAACGCCCAGTCTAGAATCGGATTCTCGGAAATTTGAAAACAGATAACTGAATTTATATTCTCCATCAAAAACAACAATAAGCACCCCTAAAATCGAACAATTTTGGAAAGATTCACATAAATATAAACTAGCAGTCACACGACCATTTCCGGTAAACTACGACCTAACAAAATAAGTTTTAAAAACAATTCGGCCAGAAACACTCGCGCACTGCAGCTCCAACAACGCCAAATTTGTTTTTCAAATTTATTACACAAGTTAATCCGTGTCCGCAAGATCAACTTTTTCCAAATTTCGCATTTCGTCGCACCGGACTAAAGTTTTTTAGTCAGTGGCGGCCAAGCGGGGAAAACTTGGGTCGAAGGGCCGGGTTGCGCTTGAGAAGGGGGCCGGGTCTCGCGTGAGACCGGCCGGCTCGGGCATATTGAGAAGTGAGCGAACGGCGGCACATAGGCGGGGCTCTTTTTGAAAGTATGGTGTTAGTACTCACCGAGTCGAAGTCGTGTCCCCACATTAACTCCTTCAGGTCCTGATCGCCGATATCGTATAGATTTTTGTCGATGGCGAATTCCATGTTTTTTCCAGTTGACGGAGGGGTCGTCCGGGGTCGGTCGTGGGGTCAGAAACAGTTCTAGCACACTCTCTCCGACGGGGCACCGCACGTCTCTTCGCTAAGCACAAGTCAAATAGAAAGAGTGGTGGTTGAGGCAGAGAAGCCGGCACTGACGCGTAAATGCACAAATTCGCGGTGTGTCGGCATCCACCATTACCAAATGGATAGTGGCGCTCTCTGTCGGCTGCACGGGAAACATACGATATGGTGGAGTTCGTGAATGATCGTGCCCCGCTCACTCTACAACCAATATTTGTGTGAAGTGTTCACTTGCGTCACAGTAATTGGTAAAATTCCAGAGAATCAGTTGGTCTCGTTTCAATTATTACACCTGTCTCATTTCAGTTTTCTACCAAACCTTTGTTACTCGCTCTCGACAATTGCAACCTATTGGGGAGCAGCGTCATATATCCGCCACTCTAATGCCGATTTTCCTCCGACAGGTGCGATGCGTCCGACAAAATAGTTTGCATGTAAAATACACATCTAAATTGGTTTGCCAGTTTTGCTTAATCCCAAATCCTGACGTCAACTTCATCTCCAAAGATGAAAAACTCGGCAAACGTTACAACAAGTTGAAAGCGCGACGTCATTTTTGTTAACTGATCTTCCATATGTTAGGTTTACTCGCGTACACATTAGCGGATGGTTTGATGTCAACTCGCGCCAATATCTAGTGGAATTTGAATACATTCCAATTTCAAAATCGTCAGACTCCATCCACGCTCATCGCCCAAAACAACTAAACTGTTTGATTTTTCGTTGAAAAGAAATATATTAAAAAAATAAAATAAACAATAATGAATCGATAGATTTTTACTCAATTTTAATGGAATTTGCGGCAGTGCGCTCTTGTTTACCTGTAACTGCGGTCAGATATGACGTGAGATTCTTCAGTGACGTCATTTGTGACGCATCTGGTTATTTTTCAGACTGTCAAGTATGGGCAGGGAAAGAAAAATGATATAATTGAAAAGTATTTCTGATTAGACATATTTGATAAAATTTCTGAAGATTTGTTATAATTTATCTTACAGTGTGTTTCAAAAAAACATGATGGCAGTACACATTTAATCAGATCTTCTGAAATAATTTAGCATGTCGCATGAAATGTTTTTTTTTGGCAATAGAGTAAAAATATACGAACATTTTGACTAAATTTGAATCACCCGCGTCATTTGCCATAGACAGGTGCACGATTGCTCCGGCAGATGACAGCACAATGCAGCACGGTTAGTGATGCTACTGACATCTGTTGGCTGCGGCAGGAAACTGCTTCAACAAATGCATGACATTCACACGTGACATGGTCATCTGTATTGCAATATAATGCGTTAAATATTTTGAGTTTTGCTTTCACTTTGTATACGTCAACTTAAACCAGAAAGTTAGACGCACCATCTATGAAACAGGATATGATTGTCTAGTGCTTACGGGAGTATTACTTGCAAGATTTTGGAATCTGAATTCGTAAAGTTGTGCATGGTTCCAGCATCCAAATAACAAATTTGTTGCTTCGAAATGGTAAGAAATAAATTTTTGATTTCTGTATTATTAATGAGAAAGGTGTACGCAGACTGAATATGACGCCCGCGCAAGACTGAATTTCAGTCGTACGTAACAACTTTGTGTAGGCCTAAAGTCATTCATGTAGGCCTAATGCGGTCACCACAGTGACAATGCCAACAACCCGGCGTTTACGTGCTGGACGGTCACGTCTGAGGCCAACTTTGCAATTGTTTCCAGCGGCTACGCATTCTTTTTCATCCCAATTTCAATCCCTCTTGCTGCAACAAGTCTTTTGAACGATCAATCTTTTGAATTCACCTATTGCGGAGGGTCTCGAAACAATTACCTATCGTTTTTGCCGCATCATGTAACCACCCACACTCGTTTCGCTTTTGTTACGAATACGTTGGTCTGTGCTCAAATCCCGTATGAGCAGAAATGATTTTTTAAATTTGTTTTCCAAGCTCAAAATATTATAATTTGTTTATTAGTTTTTTTAATTGTCAAAGAAATTTTCGACTAGACTGCATTTTCGTATGTGTTTGAAATTGCCATTTAAACGCTCAAATACTCTTAAGAGCTTTTCGGCAATTGCCTATAATTTTAATCCCCATTCTTTCAAATTTGGTAATGTTTGTCGTGCAGTGTTGGAAACAATTGCTCATCAAACGAATCGCGCCTGTAAATAAATGGTCCTTAAGATATTGACTTTATCTCACATGAATTCGATGTTTTCTTCCGTTTGTTCCAGTTTCGGAATCAGTACGACAATGAAGTTACAGTGTGGAGTCCACAGGTAATTACCAAGTCAATTTGCCAACTAAAGTTCATGTAGCCTATAAATAAAATATTTAATGTTCGCTACACGTAAATTAAAATCTCGTAATTCATTTTCTCGTTTCACCTTGCGTTACCACACCCCTGTCAAATTGCGAATATCGTTGGTAACTTAATTCAATCCAATACGCCAAAAGCAATTTGACTTTTAAAATATTTAAATTGGAATTTTAATATGAGACGCACGCTGAATCAAAGTTACAAGACACAAATAGTGGAGACAGGCACAGTGTCCCATTCTTTAATCTTAAACTTGTAAGACTTTGGGTTTCATCAGGTCTTTCAGTTCGCCTAAGCACAATGCACCAGAGCTCAATGTCATTTCTTTCTAAAAAAAAATTGGTAATTAAAATTATATTCTTACCGTGACTGCCTTCTTTTCTTTCAACAGGGGCGACTCCACCAAGTGGAATACGCCATGGAGGCCGTCAAGCAGGGATCGGCCACTGTCGGTCTCAAGAACAAGACTCACACCGTCTTGGTGGCGTTGAAGGTAATTACTGCGGATTTCCTACAAGCTGTCATTCGACTCAACAGATTTTTGCTTGACCGTCAATCTCACTCTTGTCGAAATCGTTCGTCTAGCGCTCGTCGTCTCAGTTGTCCGCTCACCAGAAGAAGATCATTCCAATCGACGACCACGTTGGAATAACCATTGCTGGCCTTACTGCCGATGCTCATATCCTGAGGTACAACTAATTGGGCACTCGGAAATACTTCAACAGATACTCGACTATTGTTACTTTTTTGTGTGGCGTGCTGGGGAATTGCCAGCTTCACCAATTTTAGCTAACTTTACATGATTTTGTTTGTCTTCATATTTGACGCCATAGCCGCTACATGAGATCGGAATGCCTTAGCCACCAGTACTCTCACGCCTCACCGTTGCCGGTCAGCAGCCTGGTGAAGCAGCTAGGCAACAGTATCCTTTTTTATCTTGTCCCGAAATCAGCGTTCATGACATGTCCGATCATCGCCTAAAACTCGAACATTATCATGTCACGCCAGGCAGTCAACAATTTTTATCAATGACGCCGCGTTGTGATCAATTGGTCAAAACCAGCTTTGCTCATTTTTTAAATTTCATCAGCAAGGTGTGTTATACAAAAATACTAAGACGTATATACAAACAACTAAAGATGATATGCACAATTAAAACACTAACGATGGTGGATCTCTGGACGAGATTCTTAATTGGAGGTGACGATAACGTAGATAAACCCGAAAACTGAATCAATTACCATAGGAAGCACCATTTATGCTTAAAAAATATTAATATATATTACAAAATTACAAAGTCAACATGATTCTGATTTCGTTTTTCGGTTTACCTACGTTATCGTCACCGCCAGTTAAGAATCTCGTCCAGAGATCTACCATCGTTAGTGTTATATTATTTCCACCGGTGTTATTTTAGTAATTGTTACACCTTATGAAGTTATTCGAGCTCATGTTTCTTAAGCAATATTTTAAGACGACCAAAAATTCTCTGCACCTGTCGCGGTTTCTGCCAGATAAAGAAATTGTAAAATATTTTTCTCAATGCTGACACCCATATTGAAGGCATGCATGTTTTCAGGGAAAAATTTTTGTTTCCTTTCGTTAAAAAAAACTTTGAACGGACTTCGTAAAGTGTTGCTCAAAAATTGAAAATTTAGCATTTATTGAGTTCTTAACTGAAGCACCACAGAAATGCAAGTGTGCACTCAGAGGTACGATCGTCGTCCGTTCGGTGTCGGATTACTGATCGGTGGCTATGACGTAAGTATTACCCGTTTTTAATCTAATCACTTTTGAACTAGTACGACTCGTCGTAGCCCAGTCGGTATTGCGCCTGGCTGGCTCGGTGGTCCCGGGTTCGATTCTCGGCGCGGGATCTCGAATATTTCGATCTCGGGGTACTGGTACTGGCACCAAGAGGGATACAGAAACTCCTGTTATATTTTTGTTCTCGTCACCTGTTTTTTTTCTGGTATGCGTCCAGCATTCACAATTTCATCTCGATAACATTTCCCGGTGTCACCTACATATTTGTGCTATTCATTAAAGTTGAAAAACTATTGAGCTGGGTTTAAATTTGATGTTGACCTAACACCACGTACCACTGTTTGCAAAATGCACCCCGATATTTTTTTATTGCAACAGAATTGCATTGTTGTTTTAAAAATGATGTTTGTCGTAATCAATTGTTTACCTTTGGTTCATTTCCATGGCGACCCTGCAGCAGGACACCGGTCCGCAGCTGTACCAGTCGTGTCCGTCGGCCAACTTCTTCGACTGCAAGGCCATGGCTGTGGGCGCCCGATCCCAGTCGGCCCGCACCTACCTGGAGAAGAGACTGGACGAATTCAAGGAGTGTAAGTTGCAATCCTGTGTACCTGTAAAGTTGGAGCTCATTTAATTTGGATTCAGGACTAACCTTGCTCATTTCCTCTATTCCAGGCAGCTTGGAGGACCTGATCAAGCATGGCCTACGGGCACTGCGGGACACCCTGCCCAACGAGGAGGACTTGAACACCAAGGTCTGTGCAGTTGGGCACTGACTGTGCTAAGGAGTTGTCAACTTTCGAGACAATGTATAATTTCGCCTCTGTTATCGTATTTTCAGAATTGTTCACTGGCCGTGGTGGGCAAGGACTCTAAATTCATCATCTATGACGACGCTGAAGTGGGGCCTTTCGTATCCTTTATTTTGCATATTTCAACCGGTTTTTTCTTATAACTATTACCGGTAATTGACTCCAATTGTACGAAAGATGGATGATATTTGTATTATTTGTTGTTAAATATTTGAATACTTGTGGCTCACATATTCCTTAGCGATGTTCTAAGCTTGCTGGAATCGATGGCGAGGAGCGAACCCGCCGTCCAGCTGCAACGGATCCAAAACCGGTTAGAGCTTTTTTCAACGTTAACAAGCTTTAAATATAAGAAGTTGCGATTACCGTACAAACATTGTATTAATTTATTTTCATTGTTTGAAGGTCGTAAAAAAATTACCCATTGATATTTCGTCATATATCAATAATTATATTTTAGAAAATTTAATTGGTTTGCATTTCTAAAATTTGGAGTCCGAACTAGTACCGTTGTCCGTCTCACCAATTGCTTAAAATGCATCGCTAATTGTAAAAATGTATATTCGTTAGGCTCCTATGGACGAGGACAAACCCCCGGGACCAGACGGTGGTCCACCCGCCGCTCCCAGCGAGGAGGGAATGCAACTAGACTAAGTCTCAAAAGCTCTCGCCACCTGGGAGGAAAGAACTGCTGAAGAATTAACCTTTCTATCGAAACACGATTTATTTTTTTCTTTTCTGCTGCCTTTTTAATAATTAATAACCACTCAAATGTTGAACATCACATTGAATTAAAATCAGAATTTTTGGGCCCTAAATTCGT
Source organism: Mycogona germanica (assembly GCA_034698785.1). Taxonomy (NCBI): domain Eukaryota; kingdom Metazoa; phylum Arthropoda; class Diplopoda; order Chordeumatida; family Chordeumatidae; genus Mycogona; species Mycogona germanica. Next base: position 3,275 of record JAQGBY010002903.1, on the reverse strand, counting down.
AAAATTGTTCTTTTTTTAATAAGACAGTAATATTTACGAATATCTTTTATAGTTAAAATATGATGAAATCAGTTTATCACTGGCTCGGGAGCGACTCACTGGCGAAATACCGAAGCAAGTGACCAACGAAAATGGTGGAAACTAAATGAAAAGGCTTAAGGTGAGCTGATTAGAAAATAAACTGTTTATTTTCCGGCTTGACGTGAATACAATTATAATCCAGAGCAAAACGAGAACAAAGGAACTCCAACCAGCAAGAGAGAATTAAATATCTCAATTGTCTTGTAAAGTTGAGCGACAGCTGTGGATTGGTGACAACAATGATTGCCACCTGGGGTTTTTGGTGACATTGTGCCCGGATGCGCTAGCCGAAAAAAATCTGCGTATCAATTTGGTCAAGAAGTGCACCCTAGTTCCCATGCAGGATCACAAGAAATCCGACGAGCGATTGATGTACGATTTTCGGTTGGCATGACGAAAGCGCGCACATAAAATGTAAAAGCGAGTTACAAGCGAACCCCAATGTGAATGAAAAGGCCTGTATCCAAGGTCTCTATCCTCTTTGGACGTCGCGGAGTGTCAACGTAATCGACCTCGGGCTCGTTGCCCGGTGTTCCAGACCTTCCGCGACCACCACTTGTATTTTTTTTTGTCGGTCGATCTCTAGCAAAACTCCCCATCAAAGAGCTTGTTTGTTTTGGCAGTGTGAAGCAGTGTGTACAGATGCTTTTTCGTTGGGTCTAACGCGCATGCCTGGTGGCCTGCTAATGCTGGTGGTGCCTCTAGCTCTACGGTGGGAGTTCGAGTGTGCCTCTGGTGTCGCCCAGAGAAAGTCAACGTGGCGTCAAATCTTTCATCGTTAGTTGGCAACGAGGGCGACTGTTCAAGAGGGCGCGTTGCGTTAATGGGTGAGAAAGAGAGGAAATGGGTGGAGAAACATGCGCGTGGCCAGTCATTGCACGGAGATAATCTCTTTGGGTGGGGGGAACTAACGATGAGCTAAAGACAGGGGATGCTCAATCAAATTTCCACTAACTACTGCAACATCGCTTTTTAGATTGTGTCTGATCGTGGGTATGAAATCATGATGGGTGTGTTCAGATAAGAGGAAATTACGAAAGCTAATTTATTTTAGTGTTTCATTTTGGTATCACTCAACATTTTATCGATCATGTATCGATATCGATTATTGAATTTCAAAATCTATTGATCCTTTATATCATTTATACGGCAACTATTTGCAGAATGTCCAAAAATAGTTGTCAACCTGTGAGCAAGCCAGCCTGGATATTCAGGCATTCAAATTATTATTTTTTAAATAATAACAATTGAAATATTTTATTCATTATTTTTTCGTTTATTTTTTCCATGAAAATGTATTCATGGGAGAAAGTGAAATACTGAATTTAACAGACGGAACGCACAGTTTGATATTGTTTTACTGCAATAGGTTCGGCTTTCTTCAAGTGAGAACCGCCGAATTAATTTTGCCAATTTAAGGCAGATAATGATGATTAATCTTCCAGAGGGTCTATGTATCTCATTAGAGTACTTGAGGCATTATATCTTTGGTTTATTATCCTTCACTTCAGTCAGTGCACTACAGGATTTTCTGTACCCCTCTTGGTGCTTAGGCACTATGGCGAGGGCCACATTTTCACCAGTACTCTGGGATCGAATAATCGAGAGCCCGCGCCGGGAATCGAACCCGGGACCGCCGAGTCACTGTCAGTTGGAATACCGACTGGGCTACGACGAGTCGTATGACTTAAGTGAAAGTCTGTGCTTCCAACAGCATGAATTTGAAGATCATGGGAGCAACTATTACCTTTTGTGGGATCCTAGTTAAAACAAAGATAACAAGACGTTTTTAATCAGAGTGCCAGCAGGGTGGGCCGCAAGGTTGGCCAGCACTGAAGTCGCGCGTGCGTCGTGCCTGCTTCGCCGAGGGTATGTCCACAAATATCTATAAGTGGAGACAATAATGGTTCTATTAGGCCAGCTGGTTGCTCCCCTGACAAATGGGGGCGGTGGGTTGGTGGGAGGAGGGTTGCGATGGGTTTCTGTTTTCGAGTAGCTTTCTACTAAATTTGATCGGGGCTCTTGCGCCGTTATCGTCATCTAATTTATGAAGCTTTTCCATTAGTCCCGACGTTCATTCTCTGCCTAAGATAATCACATTTTCCCTTTTAGGTTTTTTTTAGTATATTGGACAACCTAAAGTAATTGACGACCGCCATAAATATTTTTACTCCACTTTCATTTTGGCTTGCTTTGGAATTTTTGAAAATGTAATCAAGTATACGAGTATAAGAACGTGGTACTGCATAAACTAAAGAATTCTGTAAAGGAGATTATTGTTAGGTTGTTTGGCTTATTATGGGTTTCCAAATACACCACATCTCCGTATCTAAAATGTATTACTTTCAATTTGGCAGTGATTTTTACTTTTGAAAAATAATTTAGATTATACTAATTGCTCCGACAGCTGGTCCCAATAATATTTTTTGCATCACGAGCCACCATTCCGATTTGTGAATAAAATATGAATCATCTAAATGTTACGAGTACTAAAACTCATAAAATGGTAGGCGATCAATTACAATTAGGATGAAATAGCTCAAAATGGTATTTTAATTATTTTGTTCCAGCATCGGATACCTTCTTGCTAGCTCATGACGAACCACTAAAGTTTCCATCGCAATCACCCAAATTTGGTAACAGTCATTTGGTCACAGAAAACCTCGAACTCAATTTGGGCACGTTTTGGGGGTCAGGTCAGAATGCAGTATGTTGATAATATCCACTTAAAAATAAAGGGAAGATGGGATGACTCCTAAAGCGCACACTTGCGATTATTTTGGCTGAATTTGGATGAATTGCAGAAAACACAAGACGGTGTTCATTTCGTCATTTGACAGATGACGTCATATTGCAATTGTCGCCGTTAGAGTCTTTAAAACCCAAATCTCATTTTATCGCTAGGAGCGTTGGGAACAAAGCCCCCCTCCCTCTCTCCTAAGAAACGGTCGATAGTACCTTCGACCCATCAATCATGGATCTACAGAAAGCTGAACCAACCGATTTTCTAGAACGCCACCAGAGGGCACCATAAGAATGACTAACAGGATAGCACGGATGAAACGGGACGGAATTTTTAGATGTCCTTGGTGGTTCCTTCGCTGAATAAGCCCCCTTATCTATATATATAAAAGGCAGTTCGAAGTCCTTTCAACTTTTCCGGTCGCGTTCAACCAAGAGAGATATATTTTATG
>JAQGBY010002902.1:0-21078 GCA_034698785.1 Mycogona germanica | reverse complement strand
AAAATTACCAGGTCGCCTCCTGGGGGGGCTTTGAGCGGTTAAATCAAGCGGTATACCCCTTAACAAATAATAAAAAAGATGTTTTATTTTTTATAAAAAATAGTGATAGCATCGATTGTAGCAATTTTGTCTCAATTGGCAATGCGGATAAGCGGCCCGCAGCAATAACATCAATATTTGTGGTTTGCCATCCCCGGCTCTTCGTTTCGATCATCCTTGTCTATAAGATGATGATATCCCATTTGATGTCATGGCTCGTGGTCTACCTATAGATTTCATAAATAAATGTGGAATACAATCCTTTTACCCCTTTTGTGTGTCGTGTTGACGTCCCGTCATTGACGTGGCCCGATATGTCTATATTGTGATGCCGATTCAATTGTTAAATGCCAGTTGATAACAATCTCACATAATAGGATAAACCATCATTTTCATTTGTTCAATGCACTTCCACCGATACTACGACAGTGTGATTATGCTGACTAAGCAGATTGTACTGTACATGCAATTTTAGAAATATTATGAATACGGCTTCAAGTGTACTGAGCTTGTGCGCTCACGTACTAAAGGGTACCTAGTGTAAACAAATGATTGTACTCGTAACTTTTGCGCTTCGCATTGATGATACATTATATAAAATTCAGGAAACCTTTTTCCCCCCAAATTTTTCCCATTATTAGACTTTTCGTTACATTGTGACTGCAGTTGCGGTGGATGTTTTTTTAAAGACAAATGCTCGCGACAAGTATTCGAATTTACTGGCTTTGACTCGGCGGTCCCGGGTTCGATTCCCGGTGCGGGCTCTCGATTATTCGATCCCGTGGTACTGGTGAAAATATGCCCCTCGCATAGTGCCTAACCACCAAGATGGGTACAGAATAGCCTGTAGTGATATTACACTACAGTGAATTAAAAAATAAAATAAATAAAACAAAGTTTTATTTAAAAAGACGACAATATAATCGTAAAATATATACGAAGTACAAGAAAGTAAATAAGAGAAACGTAACAAAATTCTGAAGTTCTGCTCGGCCTTTCCAGTCTTCGTGATGCTCTTGTATCGAGTTCTTAAATTCGATTCAAGTGTGAATTTCTTATTAGCATGGTATTCGCGTTTCGGTGACACAATTCGCCAGTTACCAAATATCACACTGATCTTGATCTAGCGGTGAGACGTCACGCTTAGCGATGCAGCTGAATGTGGCGTCGAATCCTTTCGAATCGGAGAGTGAACCCAGTAGTCTAGAAACCGATAGAACCCATTTAAAATCGTTATTTAGGTTATTGAATAACTCAAAGACAGAATGTTCAATGCAACATTTGATTAATAAGCGTTATTTTTGTGTACGATAACTTAAAGAAAACCGTTCTTCTTACCGGAATTTATTTGGACTGTTTGTAGAGGTCATGATTTGTTGCCTGAAGACTGCTGGTTCAGGGTTGCTACACCATATCTACAGTAAGGTTAAGGAAATTAGCGTACTTCTATAATCAAACATAAAACATTGAGTATCAAACCATTAATTAGCGTCATGTTTACATAGGAATACAAACAAATATTGATGTTTGTATGAACGTAACGCTTTTCGTGAACATTTCATGAATTACTTTTAGGTGTCGTAGCTGCAATTGGTAAAAAATATTATATTGTACGTTCAAGGTGTTTATTTCAATTTACTTTACCTGAGCGTTACTCGCATAGAATAGGTGGTTCAGCGTGAAGTTGGCAGGCATATTCGGTAAAGTCGTTTCATTCAGGTGATTGGTCGCCCAATTTTGTAACGCCTATATGTGAAAAATTTTATGAAAACTTTCCTATGTAGCAGTAGAATGGTCCTGAATAAAATCACCATTATTCACATTACAGAGTGATTAGCCGATTGTAGGGTAGGGGGAGTCTACCTACTTGAAATGCTGCTTTCACACCTCCGATATCTGCTATATTTTCTCTCAATGTACGTTTGCCGTTTACCTGTACAAAATTAATTGACTGTTTTAATTAGTCTGAAATGTCGTTTGAACTTTCTTTTTAATTCTAGATAGATTTTTCAAAAAATCGTCGGTAGGACAACACCGAATGAAACAAGATAATTTTTATCATCTCCTTACGATATTACTATTTTCGTGCTCAGGCTCACATAATTATGAAATGATAAACTTATGCGTACACAAATCTTTTCCGGTTCCGTAAGACCACGTGAATTTTTTGCTGGTTCCGATAGCATCGAGCAAAAGTTATTGTATTTTGCCGTCACGCAGTCGGTCTTCAATTGGTAACGTTGAGTTGAAGTTGGAGACCACCATTTGAGGAACGTACCGTTGACGGAATTCAACGAATCTAAAGTAATCATATTTAAAATTATTCAGCTAATGTCATGGTGTTGCTACAACTTTTGACATATTACTTGAATTGGCGAGGGTTATGTACTCGGGTAAGAGTAAAGCCAATTACAATTAGCTCCATCAGGAGTAAAGCAGAGAAAAATAATTTTTCCATTAATAAAACTAAAATATGTTGATCAACATTGAACTTATTTATTTATATTATCATTTGATCGCAATGCTCAGGTCCATCCGCTCATAGACGTGATAAATGGTAGTGTTTTGATATTTTTTGCTCAATGAAGGTGGATGACGATGGTTGCGGATAGCATTACTTGTAATGGTAAATTACAATGCCAATATTACATTTTCGGTATATAATTTACAAAAAAAAAATACCCAGGTCAGGGTACGTATTGAATTCTCGATTTATTTTTCGTTGCATGTGCAAAAGAATACTTACTGCCATCATCAAGTCCGTGTGTGATTTCGTGACCGGCCACAGCTCCTATACTTCCGAATAAAGCGGCCCTGAAAAAATTATATATATAGAGTTTATGGCTTAAAACTTATACTACAGCGCCGAAAGAAAATGGCAGATTTGATTTTACATGAAATTTGACCTTTATTGTTTTGTTCTAAGTCTTCGCTTAAAACTTACATTGGCCAGTCGGAATGGAAAAACGGAGGCCTCAACATGGGAAGAGGGATATCTATTAATTACAGACGAAATAAAATCAATATGGATAATATTTAATTGATCTGGAATAAATATTGGTCAATAGCGATAATAAGTTCGTTTACATTAATTGTTCAATTTATTTCGTACGATTAAATTGGCGTTCACTTACAAATGGTGTTCAGCGTTCGATGATAGAATGCGTTTGCCGTCAAAGGAGATATTGCCCAGCTAAGAAAAATATTTTATTTGAAAACACACATTATTAGAAAGCGCACTTTTAGAAAGGTTACTTGGAAAATATATTGCCACATTAATACTGTATTAGACTGACCTCATTCTGTCGGGAACTTTGGTTATCTGATCCAACTCTTGCAACGTATAAAATAAACTCAGATTGAGAATATTTGAAAAGTGGGATTCTTGCGAGACATCGACGTTTTCGTAGAACATGTTCAATTCATCTGAACTCAAAACCCAACTGGGATAACCAGTTTTTACTGCCATGATCCGTAACTGATAACGAAATTCGTAAAATTATATTTCAGGCACACATTTAGACATCTTTATCGATCAGCTTCAGTTTTGTTTTTTGACCATTTAAGCTTGGTTTCTTGTTGGGAAATATTTTTAATCTTTCAAATTGAAAAAATATTTTTTATGGTGTTGCATTATGTATATATATTGAGTAATGTAATCAGCACTTCAAGCTTTGATGATACATTATTTGCTTTTAAAATAATAATAAAAACACTAATCAATAATGTTATAATAAAACATTAATCATTAATAAATATATAAAATCTATTTTCTTTCACAACTTTAGCCAATTATCCCCGGAGGAAATTAATTATTAAATGATTACATTTAAAATTCTGTAAATTGTTAAAATACTTTTTCTTTGGCTTGATTTTTTGTGGAAGAATCCATCCAAGCGTTTTGGTCGATGACATCTTCGAAGGACTTCTTCACGTTGAAAATAATTTGGGCTGCCTAAAATTTACAAGTCAAGGCGAATATTCAATAAGGTGTTAATTCGCCAAAATGTTTGCTGCCAGCAGAATCATGTTTGCGTCAAGGTTCAAGTGTAAAATTACTTTGGGTAAAATCTTCATGGAATTGAAGTTTTTCACGTATAAATTGGTGACTGCGTAACTCATAAATCCTTTCACTTCATTGACGCATGTTTCAGACCTGTTTCGCGTTTGGAATAGACAATAATGGGTCAACAAATATCTAGGAAACAAGAAGTGAAACATTAAAATGATTTTGGAGATTCCAATATCCTCGTGAGACCTGAACCAATAACTAGCATTTTTAAATCGTATTTGTTAGTTTGATTTCAAGGAACAGATGAGCATCTTCAATTTATGCGCATTCACACGGAATTTGCAATTTTCTAACTGCTTTCATGTTGTTTTCGAACATGAGGTCTCAAGAGGATACACCTCAATAGAACGTCAATTGTCTCTGACTTTTGTTTTGCGCCATTCTGTAGAACGTCGGTTAGCAGCGCCACCATGTGGCTATCGCCATCTTCGGCGACATCTCTGATGACGCGCCAAAGGAGGTAGTTATGTATGACTCTATAAAATATTTAAAAAATAAATATAAAACAAAATAGTTAGTTGAACAAGTGAAATCTCCTAACTCGTTTTCTCTTTTGAACTGCTATCTTGCTTACACATTCCTACATAACTCATTTACCTTAGGTTGGTTGTAGACAAGAGCTCCACCAACTTGTTTATGTAGGTTTTGTCCAGCACGAGTACCTGGTCAGCTGGTCCGAAAGTTTTGATGTCTTCAAAGATGACATTGAACAATTCTAGCCAATCGACCCTCTGGAAAATTAAGAACACAATATATTCAAGCAGAATCGATTTCACTTGTCAAGAAGCGAACATCGATGCATGTAATATGATGTGTCGTATAGTACAATCTACTCTGTATTGCATCTTATATGTGTCGTTGATTGCTTGTAAGATTCACATGTACAATTCGGTCATTCTTACGTTCTTGGTCAGGCTGTTTAATGTCCCTATGGTCATGACGTCATAGGAGCCATCTTTGTTTACGTGATTCGGTGTGATGATCTGCGTATTGAGTAATAAGAAATCTCTTAAAATATGACGAAACCATTAAGACATTTACCAAATAACGTAATTTTTTGTAATATGAATAGTAAAGTTATGCCCACAAAGAAAAAGAATATTTATAGAATAGGAAATATTATCGTCATCAGATATTGAGGAGATAGGATTATACAGTGTAGAGGGGGCGTGGCGATAATGACCTCTCGGCCACCATCTGCGCACGTGCGCTAAATTCGCGGACGCACCCTGTCTAGTCTGATCTGAAATCGCAGCATGTCTTTTATGTCATCCTTGCACATGTCGGTCACATTGGAGCCCAGTAAATTCACCACGCCTTGGAGGAATTTGCTGTGCGCGGCTGTGACGCTCAGGTAGATGAAGAATGTTTCCGCATCCGGAAGCGGATTTTTTGCATCGATGCTGTCCAACTGAAAATTTAAAAAAAAAAACGAAATTGTGACTCATTCGTTTTACAGGTAGAGTTGAAATTAGTGTTTCTAGACTAGTCTCTGACCGATTCAGTTTGCGCTGTGAAGACGTTCGAATGTCTTCAAATCACACGTAAAGCAAGCACGTAAAATGGATGCGCAAGCTGTCTTATTATTTGTCTCGCAGCATGTCATATTTTGTTTTTTTTAAATCGATGAGACAAAATTGTTTTACCAATTTGCTCTATCTAAGTTTGAGTTTTGCTCAAGGTTGGTGTTTATATGGTTTTAAAGATCTCGCTAACTACATATTTGTATTACACTGGTCAAGTGTACATAATTGTATAGATACCTGTACTTGATCAATGCAATACTTACCAACTTAAAATTAATAACTAAAACTAACTATCGATTCGATATCGATAATTTTGGTCAACATACACACGTGTTTGCATAGACAAACAATTTGATTGCTCGAAACCTATAATCGAACGCGTTCATATACCAACCGCAACAATGTGCCGGTTTGGGTTGGCCGGATCGACATTCACGTTCAGTTTGACCAGCAGAGAATATCCCAATCGCCTCAATTTTCCAGCCATCACTTCCCATCCGGTTGTGCTGGAAAAATCGTCCAAGTTTGAATCCAGAATAGGCCAACCGCCGAGCTGGTTCAGTGTATTCAGTAGGTCGACATTCCCCCGTTTTTCTCGTTCTTCTGTAATTGAGATTTTACAAAAATTAAATATTTAACATTTTGCATAAAACATACAGTGTATGTTGTTCACTAGCGCGTTTGCATTTGAACATTTAAATGTACACCGTATTCCTTTAATGTTAATGAAAAAAGTCGTCTCAATGCATTGAATATGTCTTGGCATGGGCAATTAATTTATTTATTAATATAATGTAAACTTTCATATGCATATATCTGTTTTTGGGCAGATATTGTAAATATTGTGTAGATAATATTGCAGATCTTGACTAACAGACTCATTTGTTATGACATACCTGTGTAAATCAAACTTCAATTTAATTGACAAAAACAATTAATTGAATTATTTCAGGTTTCGAATAACTTGTTATTTTTTTCAATTACATTGCCAAAACGGTTGAATGCCCAACTTACTGCTGTTCATACATGCAGCGAAAGTATCTTTGGCTTTGTGTACAGCAAGAGACTCCTTTGGTTTTTTGTCCTGATTAAGAAGACCTGGAGAAGCAAGAGGTGAAAATTAGAAAACCCACATTTGCAAGATTGAACTTTCTGCCCAGATCATTACTTGTAAATTTAGTAATTGATTGGTAATTTGATTTTCAATGTCAACATCGGGGGTTCAATTATGTCTCACCAATAAGCTCTTGATTTAGTTCTATCTCGATCCCCTTCGTGGGGTCATTCGAGGTGACTCCGCCTTTCAGTTTGAGGTTTGAGCAACTGTATTCGTAAAAATCGTCGCACGGCGACACTTGTCTGTTCATTGATGCCAAAATTTTGGAGGCTGAAATTCAAAGTCGGCCGACAATTGTATTCGGCTCATGTCACCAGGTCACATGATTACACAATTGCATTGAATGATAGCACAATAATATTTAAGTGAATGGAGGCCTACCCAGTTTTTGGCATGGTGCTGACTGACACGGGGTGATGATGGTTGATCCTGCGTATTCGTTTAATTTTTAAAAAGCAATATACAAATTTGTTACAGTGAATCAAAGTAAGCAATCTAATGATTCTATGTGAATAGATTATTAAATTCCCAGTTTTATTGTACTTGGAAAAACAAAATCATCGATCGACCACAATCACATCGATTCCGGCATTAGTGCAAATTGTACATTTTTAAAAGTTGTATTTACCATGCGAACAATTCATTATCACGAAAGTCATAAATCCGAATAAAAATAATTCGGATGCCATTTCTGCTTTCGGTTGGTCTCAAGTCCGACTTCGATAGGTAACCTATTGCCATGCAAAAGAAATATTTTTAAAATACTGCCTAGTAGCGAAAAACGCATTATAATAGAAAAGTTCAAATAACATGGGAAAACTTCAAAAGCACAATTTCTGAAAAATAAATCTTCACCAAAATAAAAATTAAAAACCAGTCATTCCCTTTTCTCGTTCATTTGTAATGAAATTGCAGTCACCACAATAACAGAATAGCAACAATTTAAGACGTTACCTTTGATGTTGTTGTGACGAACGATTCAAACAGGAATCACATATTCCAATCCATGTTTACAATTTCCAATCGAGAATCGAGAAACCTGTGGCACAGACTCGTGGCTCATGAGCTAGTAGAATCTATCTGTTCACGATCAGCTGACGATGATGATCAGGATAAATAATGGGTAGCACAATCGTCGTTATCATGGAAGTCATGTACAATTATTTTTTTATTGACGGTTGCGCTGTGATGTAATCCGACCGATGATGTATTCGTACTTTCCCAGTTTTTCACTCTTCGGTTCAGATGAAATGTTTCGATGTATATATAAACGGCGCGATCATCTCCCGCGCAAGTTTATCCATGAACTGACTGAACTCCTATCCTTGACGAAATATTTCATGATCATCGGCAGCACGAGTCTTCCTTCATCCTCTCCTCCACCATCACCTCCACCACCACCACCATCCCATCCTCCTCCTCTCCCCTCCTCCAGTGCGACGAATCGAATCGCCCAGATTTCTGTCGGCCGCGCGCAGTTCACGTCAATTCGACTGGCAAAAGGTGATCGCGGGTCAGGTGCTTATACGTCTGCCCTGCGGCCAGCGGGCGGCCCGCATGCATGCCGTCCGTAATTAGCGATCGGGGGGAGGGGGCCGACCTCCCCCCTCTTTCTCTCTATCTATCTATCTATCTCTCACTCACTCTCGAGAGCACGCGGGAGGGGCGCAATGTCAGCACGATTCGAACTTACATCCTCCGTGTGACCCGAAGTCACATCTATGCGTTTCAGTAATGACGCTGAGCCTGAAATACAGAAAAGACAGCGATTTTTGAATGACAACATGAACGAGTAAATCATCTTGTTGACCTTAGTCACCTTATCCGCAATACAAGTTAGTCTGGTTGTGAAATACAAAGTTCATTCCAACATTAGGTTTATACTGTATATAGTTACTCGTTTCACATTTCTTTGAAAAGTCGATTAAGATATAGATAATCTATCCGAGACATCCTGTTGCGATTCACAACGATTTATTTTTACCGCGCGTGTGTGCTGGCATCTGCAAAAAATATTTTTTTGGAAATCATTATGAAAGTGGGAAATAGCCGAACATTTTTTCCCCTTCAGATGAAATCAATTGCTTTGAAAAGTTATATCCTAATTTGGTTATTGAATCTTGACAGCGCGATTTAAAAAATATATATTGATATTTGCTCGGTGCCATCAGAGTTGAAATTTAAATTTTCCCACAGTTCGAACAATCTTGATCGGTTGGGTTAATTTTTAGACGGAGGTTGCAGAGTACAATTTTTTCTTCAAAGACCCCAATGGCTGTTTAATCCCTCATTTCAAGATAAATTTGAGATATTGTGTAGAATGTGTAAAAATACAGAGTATATATGAAAATTGTTCGCCTTCAACGCAGATCTCATGAGGATGTGTATGTGAAAGCTAGCGCGACCACTTTTTTATGTACCACCGCCATAATGTTGCTGCTGACCGTGGATGATAATCCGTTTCCAGTTGTCAGCTGAGTTTAGGGGTGCCCTTTTCAATTTTTCCTCCCACTTCTATTATATCGAATATTGTTATGAAATGAAAAACGCCCCCTAACCTCGAATATTTTCGGTTTACTCTTGAAGGATTATAAAACGGGCAACGGTTGAGTCATCGGAATAAATGCACACACATTTGTATGCACAGGATTGACGAAAAAAATCGTTGTGCCTCGTATAAAGATTGTTTTGTCAATTAAATATCACAGCCGATTCAATGTGGAAATATGTAATTACAGGTAGAACCGGATCGATGATCACAAATAAATACTATATTTACTAATGTACATTATATGTCATGTGATCGCAGGGACTACAGTGAAGGAATAAATTGAAAAATGAATGTCCAACGGCACTCTGATGTGCAGTTAGTTGGACATTTATTTATTTTACTCGTATAAATTGGATTGCAATCTATGCCTCTATCTTAGCTTTGAGCCAGATACTTACGGTATTAGTTATTACACAAGTAGTTTGACCGAAGAATTGAAAAATTTATGAATATGACCGATTCAAAATTGTATCAAGTCATTAATATAAATTAATTTTTACGTTAACTAAAAAATATCATGGAAGCGTCGGACATTCTCGAAACGAATCTGTGATTGTCTTTTTTGTCTTGTTTTTTAGTCTTTTAAAAATGCGAATATGAATTTATGACAAGGTCATTGCTGCTTTCACCAACCCGTCAACCCCCAACTAACGTCGGCGCAGAGTTACATGGAAGTCACAATCTATCGCAGGTTTGTTGACCTGGTCGGCCCACTTTGTGTCAAAGGTCAACAAACAGAGAAGGTCAGCGTTGGGCGAGTGATAGATACCTGGCGTGTCAGCGCCGACAAAAGAAAAGACTTAGTTGTTGTAAATCTGAAAGCTGAATAGATGAATGGCGGAGCTACTCACTAATGACTTGATAATCACGCCTACAGTCCCAAGATTGTCAATGGAACAAGGGTGAGTGGAGCGGACAACTAACTACGACACTAATACTGCATTTTCCCCCGAAATCGTTTACAACTCAAGCGGGGTACTCTTTTTTTTAAAACTCCACTCACCCCTAACACTCCTTAATGTACAGCAAAGGGAGGCAATAAATTTTAATTGAAATTCTCGTTCGCGCGGACCTTCGGGTCTCCGCAATCACCGTTGCTAACCTGTGGTGGCATAAAAGAATACTGGTTTTCCAAAAAATCAGAAAATAGACTGATATTCGACAATATAAAAATCGCTTCTTCATTTTTAATTGATTATTTTTGTGGCATTACTCTTGAGTAAGGGGCCTCTTTAATACTCTGTATACGATTGTGTCACAGAAAACGTGGAATCCGGAGAGTTCCGTGTAATTTTTAAATTGCCGTGTAATTTAATTGAGTTGTTGAATTTGAAAGATTAAATTGTTTAATTAAATTAATTTTGAACTAATTTGATGACGCCAGCACAAAAGGTTTATTATCTGAAATGTAAAGTAGACCAGTCGAGTAAAGTAGACTTATCGTCCTCAAAATAAGGCCATAAAAAAGAGTGTTTTCCAGATTCATATTCAATCGAGAGAAAAACTGATTCGAAGTTCGTGTAATGATTATTCTCGTTATGTAGTGTGAACCAGAAATTGAAAGTTATGGTCAGGTCAATATCCAGTTGTTGAAGTTGGTTAGCGTAGAGTGCTTGCTTAAACCTTTTAATTCGACAAGCGACTTTGTGAACTTTCCCTTCGTTTTCGTAATTTTTATTTTGTTCATTTGGGGGACACTGTAAAAAAAATAGGTATTCAAATCTGATCATTTTGTCAAAATTAGCAGTTTAAAATAGGAGGTCGTTCATACACGATGCAGATTTCCTGAAAAATCCTCTAATCGAGGTTACGATAAATAAACGGTGAGGAGCACGCCGAGCCGGATATATTTTAATTTACTTTAATTTAGTGTCAACAAAATAATGTCAAATAAATTCTCTGAATGTATGTGTAACGCCGAAAATAATTATTTTTCATTCATACAGTGTATGATGGAAAATGTTGTACTGTTGTACTTGTTGTGCATTATAATCCAGTTGTGCATGTGCAAGTATGTTATTATCGTAATTGCAGAAGTTGTGAGAATCGTAAAGAGAATTTAAATGGGTCACAATTTGATACCGACATTCTCAAATATGAATGTAAAGCATGGTGAAAAAATATCATAATAAGCAAGCAGCAAAAAAAAAGATCTCGAATGCTTAATTGGTGTTGCGTAGTAAAACTTGAGCTATCTGCTAATTGTCTCGCTATAAGATACATTAAGTGAAAGCTTTATCCTCCTGTCACCCTCAGCTCGCCCGACTTCAGTCGTTCTGTTTCTCTTTGCACCGAAGCGAAATGAGCCGACAATAGCAATATCGCTTACTAAGCGCCTCCTAACGGCGAATATGGATTGCGTTAACAAATCTACTCCAGTGGCGACAATTGGAACTTGCCACATTTTCAAATCACGAAGTTGAGAGCAGTTTAAAATAGGATAATACACAAAAATAGGGTTACGTTTGGGAATGAGGTCTTCTGAGAATAGTTGTTGTGGTGATAAACGTGAGTAGTTTTTTTATGCATGATGCTATGCAAATAAGAATAGCGCACATTTTTAGTCTGCAAAATCCAAATGAGGTACCTGAACCATTTTGCACCTGTTTAGTTTTGCATTTGCAGACATATAGATGGTCAGATTATGTTTTAATTTTCGAGTAAGCTGCCCACACTTTCAATGCGCTGTAGCTACAGGATTAAACACTTAGCATGCATTCGGTAATATTGGTGATTATTGGAATTCTGTGCGCTCTCCTCTTGGACAAGGTGTCCGCTAAATTACAATGCAGGCATTTGAGGCCACGAGATATAACTATAAACGATGTAAGTAGACTCTTTATATTGCCACGTAGGCCTGCCTTGTCCTAAAGAAACTGAGTTTTTCTTAAATTCTATTAGTATAAAGATATTGTTCAGAAAGTCATTTCAAATATACTCGTATGCTCGTTTTATAAATGACAATGACGGATACTATGAATATAGCAACTTAACAGATAATTGAAAAATCGGAATTGGTGTGAAAAATCTCATTGGCGGCAATGGCAATGAGAGCGCTCTTGAGCGGAAAAATGGCGCTCTCATCGTCAGCACCATTTCAGTCGAGAGGAGACGCCGTAATTGAATTTTCCGATATCTCAAGAAATACGCAATTTGCGCCGACCCAGAAATTTATGGAACTACATCCGTTCATGAGTTTTTTATGTGACGAACACATCTTATTTATGTCTGCTGATTGTTTTCTTTAGAAAGCATTTTATAAACCATTTCACCCTTGTAATACATTTTTTTAAAATGGTGTGTGTGAAAATAGAAACATTCTATCAGTAGTTGCATCTCGTGTGCACTAGGTGGCGCTATTATGCATTTAACGTTTCTTGCCCCTTGTAATCATGCAATCACACAGCGCAGATTCAAAAACGGGGGAAATGGTTGGCAACAATCAGATTTTCAAGAATAGTAGATATGGAACCGATATAAGAAATAATAAAAATATATAAAAGGATGCAGATTCTTGATTGCAGTCCAAGCAATCCTCTTATATATTTTTATTATAATAAGATTGATTTTAAATGCCGCAATGCTGAGGGTGGTTTAAGAAATATAGACGCATAAAAAATTAAAAATGTTTGTGCGGAGCAGATTTGAAAAAAAGTATTTGATGTTCGCAGCTTGAGGGACAGTGGTATTTCGTCTTAGCTACTTTTTCCGAACACGATTGCGACGAAGATTGTTCCGGTTTCATTGGAAGAGGAATCAACGATACTCACGGGCAATTCATACCAACTGGCAGGTGAGTGCGTATACGAGAATTGTCTATCTGCAGTTGGACTCAGCCTTGCGCATTCCTTTACGAGTAACGATTTCATTGACAAGACGAGATTGATTCAAAACGAAAAGGAAGGCGTGCGTAGGAATTTCTCTCGCCCGAAAAATTCCGAAGGTCTCTGTCGGGAATCGAACCAGCGTGAAAACATTTTTAGATCTCGTCTTGAGTGAACCGCAATTTATCAACAAACGAATGCGCGCTTTCTGTTCATTCTATTCATTTCGTTGGTATTTATTTTATTGTTATTTTTGCAGTGGTATTCCTTCCACGATGATCGCAGTTATTTATAATAGGAGGCTCAACGTTCAGGGAATAGGTAATTGACGAATACCTGAATATTGGAGATTGACAAATTTTATTATTTCCATGTGGTTCAACTTCAGTTAATCTAGAATGGGATGTTTAGTTTTAGAGTGGAAAGAATAGTTCTTATTCTTTCTAGTCGAAGTCTAGTCGGTAGATGAACTTGTGTTGAGACGGTCCTGGGTGCGATTACCGACATGGCCTATTGTTATTCAACCTAGGGGTACTGGTGAAAATATGCCCCTCGCCTCGTGATGTAGCGCCAAGTAGATGTTTCAAATCCTCTGTAATGATGCTCACTACAGTAAACTTAAATAATAATAAACACCCAAAGATTAAATAATAATGTTCTTCTTTCGTGAAAATCAGAAAGTGTTGCCGACGTCACATTTCTTTAAATTTTCCAATTCTAGTTAGCAGTAGCAGGTCTTGAGTAATATCGTTTTATTTAAAATCTCCGCCGCCGAAGCAAACACTCGAAATTATGTTCATCCTGAATACGAATTTATCGTTCGCAGATAAGTGTTGTAACACCGTTTATTATACCAATGCAGCGGCCATAATAGAAGATAACTTTATCTGTTTTTACCATTGTGCTGAAACACCCGGTCAGAACGATTGTAAGTATTTTAAGATTGTAAGTATATTACAATATGTACCCACAAGCAGCTCCGCTCCGGATGGGGCCTATGGCGAGGGTCTAATATATAAGTGAATCTAAATGTTAATTCTAGTTGTGAGCAATTGAAAATGAGATGAATTTATTTTAAATGTGTAGTTAGTTACTATTAAAAAATTAAGTATTTCAGTTAACAATTTTGGGGGTATGACAGTCATTGGTAACCTATGGTGGCGATTCAAAGAATCAGTAGGTCGACTTGTGACTACGTAAGATGTACGACTAATATCTGTGTATATTTTAATACATGAAAAAAGTAACGTAGCACGCAAACTCCCATGCTTCGATAGATTTTGAAATTACGGTTCATGAAGCGTTCTCAGGGCTCTAAAATGAACACCACCTAGACATAGTCCAATGTACGATACCTGGATTCTGTATTTATTCGTTCAGAGGGGAAAACATTGTCCTCTTCTAAAATGAAATCGCTTTCTTTTTGCCGTAAAGATGCCCAGTGTTTCGGTCGAGACCAACACATTTCCAGCAAACATCACGAGAGGCTGTACCACGGTCTGCGCTACTTTGGTCTGACGCTGAATGAAGTTACTCTGAGAAAGGTCAATCGCGAATTTTGTTTCGCAGATTGATTGCCGACGTCCTTTAGATGTCGATTAGCAGATTCCATAATTTAGAAGAATGAATCGTGCAGCCTTCCTGTGCTTCCAATATACAATTATAAAAAAAGTTCCGTCAACAAAGTCAACTGTAAATGCCGAAGTGGGGATGGGGTTTACCGTTCATGCACGATTGCCCTATTCATATTGAAATTGGTCGGGTGACTGGGTGACCAACGATCAATTAGGCTACTCGTTTTATTTCACCCTTTTGCGATATAAGATTCGATTCTTGATCCGAATTCAATTCTAGAAATTCATATGAGGGCTGCAGATGATATTACCGGATGAATGTGTAATTTTGATACAATTCCAAAATTAACGAAAATGATTTTTTGATAATTATTAGAATATTTGTCATTCAATATACACTTTGGCCAAGTTTTTGTTGTCTCTTATTTAAATTTCTATTACTTGTTCTCTCGAAAGTGTATAAAAATGTTATTCAGCGTTAGCTTGGTTTGCTTAAAATTAATTGTGCAAATGCGGATCGACTCGTGATAACGAGTAATAATCGAGTAATAAATTATCGTGTGATAACGAGGTCCACGGGAACCATCGAAAAATAAAATAAGAGGACACAATTTCCATAAAATAACCGGGTTTATGAAAAACATATTTCTTACAAACAACAATGGTCTCCGATATCTTACATAAATGTGTTTTAAAAAAAACTGAGATCAGATGAAAAGCTCGTTGACATCAATCACAAAGAAAAAGTTCCATTTGCTATTATATTAAATCCAGGAGCGTAAACAATTCACAGGAGTCCGACGTCTCTTCGGTTCCCCAAAACGAATAACCCCCACGTGTCTATTTATTTTTGGAAGCGCGCTTTGAAATAAAGTTGTTCGTCACCGGACAGTTTCGGTCAGCGTCACCTAGATGGAGCTACCATGGCCGCCACACTGACGAAGACTGATCGTCCACAGAAACGAGCATCGGCCGTTCCGATTTCATTCGCAGCGCCGCCGCCGGCGATCTCGAGTAAGAGCTGCTGCTACAGGTTGAGGACGGCGACAGCGGCGAAGGGGATGGGTATCTCTGACCGGAAGACGACGAGGGGTTGTATGGAGATGGGGAAGACGTGGATGGCGGCGTCATCACCGAATGTGAAAACCGCTTAATGTCGTAGGGGTGGGGTGACGATCGCAGTGGTCGTTCGTCGCGATCGCCGCGCCAGTGGCCGCCAGCGGTGGCGGACGATGAGGCCATTTCCGGCGTCATTGGGGACGGACTCGTGTAGTGGCTGGTCTGGTGGTGGTGCTGTGAAACCGGAAACGCTGGGGTGGACGGAAGTGACTGGGACGGAGATAGTGGCTCGGTCGGTAGGTTGTAGCACGGCGACAGGCCAGCGGTGACAGGCGTGGGTGGGAGTGTCCGGGTGTCCGTGTTGCCGCAGGTTGGCGACACTTGCATGGCGTGCATGTCGGACGAGGGGCTGGGCGCTCCCGACGAGCCGGTGTTCACGCATTCCAAGTGTCCCAGGCACTTGGATAGGTGACCGAGTAGACGGCTGCGGGTGTGCGGGTTGACAGCGGCCATGCTGTTGGACACGAACATGGACACCTCGTTGGCGCACTCGGTGAAGCCGGCGCGGAAGCGACCGACGTCGTTGGCGCTGGTTCGGTTGCTGGTAGAGCACTGCTGGCGCAGAAGCAGGCGTAGGTAGTGTACGGTCATCTCCAGGATGTCTGCCTTCTCCAGTTTTGACGCTTGCACGCTCTGTATAGAGAAGAACACTTTAGTTAGCATATATTTTCTTTTCAATTGAAGAGTAATTTCAGAAGAATGAGAAAGTCAAATGAAGTTTGCATCTTAATTATTGTAGCCTCAATATTTAAATATCTATTCTTTCCATAGCTTTAGATGTCTAACCATTAGAGCAGATACTATGTAATGCATTCGTCGCATTTCATAGCATTTGCTTTACTGGGTAACTGTATTTGACTTTTAAAAATATTGTTACGTTTCAAAATTGATGCTTAAAAAAGTTCTTAGCGTTTGCCTTTGTTGCTGAATAGTGTTTTGAAAATTCAATTTGAGGAAGGGCTTGACGGATTGGAGATTGCCTCTTACGTTTTGAATAATCATAATTTTGTTATCTGTACTCAAAAATCATATTCCATTCATATTCACATTCCAACTTTTTTCCCTTTCTCATTATTACATCTTATTATTCCAACTTACATCTTGTTTGGTTGCTTCCAGTATGAAGTTTCGCAATTCGTTTAAACAGCTGTTAATTCTGGCACGCCGACGTCGTTCTAAAAGCGGCTTCACCACCTAAGGAAACACAGAAAGGAAAAATACAAAATTAGTCATCAGTTTCGAGTTACATTAGTTGCGTGTTCGTACAGTTGTCATAATCTTGTAAGCTAACCAATTAGCAATTAAGTGGGCATATTTGCAAAAACAACGCGAGGCCATATACGCAAGGGCGTGGCTACTGCGTCATTAAATAAAAGCGTCTTACAGGCGCAATAGAGGTGTTATTAAAACGAATTATAACCTTCAGACACACACTTTCCTCGATGTTCTGACGCAGTACTCACAAAAATATTTTTGGCGGTTCAACATTTTTTTTAATTAAGCCACCATACAATCTAAATTTAAAATTTATATTTGTTCAACATAAATTGTCATCTTAAATTAAGCCACCATGCAATTTAAAAAATATATTTGTTCAACATAAATTGTCAACTGAAAAATAAGTTTGCGCAAGTCGTCAACAGTGACTGTCAACGCCAAAGTGGGTGCGCGCGCTCTTTACTCTTTATTTTTAAAAAGCTCGTTTAAGTTGCGCTGTGCTTGGGACACAATTGACACCGCGTATCTCCATGATCGCAATCTCATTTCCAAATAGTATTTTTATTTCCTTTTTAAATTTTGAAAGTGTTCGCTCTTTGCATAATCTGATGACACTGTCATGAGTGCTAGTTTTGAGTCGCACTGTCGGCGCTGTCAGACTGTGAGACATTCGACATCTTGAACGTTCAAATAAATAGGTGAGGTAAAACTAGTGGTATTTTTTCAAATTTGTTTTAGAAGCATCGTGGAAATGCAACATTAAAATAATTTTGAAACCAGGATGATACTGTTTTTGATCTCTATTGACGCGAACTGTTGCAAAATTGTGGCTATTTGATTGACATTAGGTCGATGTCGACATCCAGCATAATATTCACCTTTCTATATTCCTTGGTCTTCATTGATATGGGCCTGTCATTAGCCATTGCACCAATCACTACAGGCAAACGTCCAGAAAGAAACTTTGTTGTTGCTCCAAGCGATGAGGCAGCTGATCAGCTGGGTAGTAGGGGGACCCTCAAAATAGATCCACACGAAACAGTTGAGCGAGTGTACGACGCACACCAATAAATGTGTAATCACTGAAGTTTTCTCGATCAACTCGATGTAATCCAATTTTCCGTTCGATACGATGCGATGTTGCACGTGAACTCGTTCCACCGAATGTGAGATGTCACGAGTGTCCTCTTGGTGGAGTTTGGTGGAGTTGGTGTTGGGGCGATGAGGGACGAAGAGTCCACAAAAATGCGACTGTCCTGCAAGGGCACCGAGATTCGATAATGTGCAGCACAAATTCTGAACTGCAGAGCTATCTCTTTTTTGATCGGATGCTGGAGCAGCGGCAGCTAGTGACTAGTCAAGAGAGCGCGAGCACGCGTGTGATCACGTGGGCGAGCGAGCTTATCGGAATGCGGAGCGACTCCACGTACGCCTCCTATATATATAGGCTCTGCAGGTGTACACGCGCCAACTGGTGGACCGCGCGAATCGCATGGGAAAAATTGTGCTCCGGCTTTCCCACGAGTTTTGCCCGAGAGTGAGGTGGCGGTGGCGCTGGGGTGGTTGGGTGGCGGGGGGGGGAGAGAGCGAGGCAGGCTGCCACTATATACTCTCCCTCCCACTCTCTACTGGCGGGCGGACAGGGGTGGCGCGGCAAGCAGCAGGAGGAGGAGGAGGAGGGGTAGCAGTGGCGGCATGCCAGCCTGTAGCACATAGACGCGCACGCATTTCGAACGCGGGCCACCGAGACCCACCAGACGATCGAGCATCATGCTCGGCGTGTGACTGAGGGAATTATCTGTCCGGCGCGTTGCCTTTCAGAGAATCGTGGTGCCGTCGGGGTGGACTGGCAACCCCCGGCGGGCCTCGGGGCCGCATACGATGCCGATTTTAGATAGGGACCGCAACGCGTATTCGATGAGAAACCGTTATTTTAGATTGTTGAATTTGTCCATTCAGTTTCATCCAATTATATAAATGTACACATTGTCAACGTTTTTATTTTTTTCTTTGAGCACAAATTGCATTGAAAGAAATTGCAATCAGCAATTGAACAAATGAAATCAAAGAACAGTAATTTTTATCATTTTTTAAAAAATAAGCATTTTTATATTCATTGTTCAAAAATGAAATGGTGAGCGCGTCCCCTATTTGTGAGGAATTTTGCCAATGCATTCGACCAAGTTCTTCTACAAATTAATTTCATGGTAGGAATTATTATTATAAGCTAATATTAATTAGTAAATGTCGAGATGCATGTGTAAGAAAAACATGTTTTTTCCTGTGGATGTGGTAAATCGTGTATCTTGGTGCGGAATTTTTTCAAAGCATTCGATAGAGAAGCGCGGCTGTTTCTCTCGAGTCTATGGGGAGACAGAATTCTTTTTCTGAAAGGGCGAATAGACGATGGTCCGAACATTATATAGGGGTTTATTGTGAAAATCAAAAAATCTGGGGATTAATTCCCTGTTGCCACAGCAAAACACACGAATACGTTGGACCTGTTTGTGAATAATTTTTGCAATCGTTCTTTTCGCGCGTTACATTTTCTTTTACGAAATGGGCATTTCTTTTTGGGCTTGTCTCCTGTCTCTGTGGATGCGGTAAATTTGTTGGATGTGAATCGTCATAGTTGGTATCGTCAGTTCCCACGTTTTCTTGTTTAGTTAATTCATTTTTAAATAATAGTTTACTATTATTTATTGTAAGAAGAGTTATCGCCAACTCTTGTTCGTCATTTCTCGTCCGGCGCTGTCCCGGACACAATTTTCATTTTATTTTTAAAATAATCAAGTCGTCCTATTAATATTATCTTATCTCCTCCGTCTTCCCACACCAATCGCAGACTGAAACAGCAGAGTTGCTTTGGGGGGAACATTTTGGGCGAGCTGTACAGACATACAAAAAATGAATAAAACGTGCACGCAAAATTGATCATCCTCAATCAACTTCTGCCTCGCAGCGCTCTTGCTTCCGCTGCCGCCAATTAAAAGTCTGCTGCAATAATAAATTTAAAAAAACACAAACGTACTATTTATTAATGTTATGTAATATCCCCGCAAATGCCAAGACGACGGCGCCACCATGCCTGCACGATGCCACGCAAGAAACCCCGAGTCGATTACATTGGGCAAAAACTGAACCCAATTCTTGATTGTTTACAATCTTTCGAAAATTGTCATGGGAACTATATTGACCAGGTCATTTACGCTGGAGCAGGTGCAAGCTCCTGCACACATCAGACAGTTTAACGCTTTAAATAATATATTGAGTACAGAGTATATAGAGAAAATAAATAAAATAAAAATGTTTTAGAAGAAGGTTCAGGTTCTGAATTTACCTCTTTTTTGGTTGGCCTAATCTTGAAGAGTTGCGCACAAAATTATTTGCAAATTTTGTGTTTCGTACACGATTGCAACATCGCCGGCGTGTAATCTTCAAAATGGGTTTGCGTCTTGAAGATTCAAGAGGCAATTCATGTTGTCCAGCGGTTCAGGTGCTTAGGCAATTATTCTGATCGAAGACTTGAACTACCTCAACATCTCCAGTGTAGGCGGGAGATGATTGTGTCCCGCTTTCTGTGCTAGCGCTTTTAGGAGATATCGTTTTGAACCGAGTCAAACCGCTCAGTAAACGGAACGTTGGTAAACATTAGATAAATTATGATCTCATGTTCAAATTTGTTTTTTCGATTTTGTGGCGCCCTTTCCTATTTGTTGATTGAGGGCTCAGTAGATAGAACGTCTACACACGGTTGCAAGGGTTGTGGGTTTGAGCTCGTAGTAGATCATTTTCGGACATAGGATTTCAACAGCAAATACGAAACAGAAACCGAAAATGTAATGCTCATCATGGATACTTGTGTGTCGAACTGTTATTCCCGTGATCGCGGAATTTTCGGCCAAGAGATAATAAAATGTTTGTTAAGGAGGTTCACCGGTGATTGTTTATGTGAGGGGTTTTACAATTACAATTACAATTACAATTATTACCCGCAAGCAGCCCCCAAGAGAGGGGCCTATGGCGGGGGTCAAACGA
>JAQGBY010002901.1:0-21083 GCA_034698785.1 Mycogona germanica | reverse complement strand
GCGTGTCATCGTTCAAACGTAAAATAGGCGGTAAATTTAAACAATTCATTTTTTATTTCATTGGTGGTTACTGTAAAACCCAGGCAAAGCCGGGTAATATTCTTGTATTATATATCGACTTGCTCGATGTTTGTACGTTACCAGGATGTGAGAGATGTGTCTTGGGTGACATCGGACAGGACAATAACGGTTTTTAAGAAATGTAGTTGGCGTTAAGTTTGGGTGGAGGTTGGTGAGAGATCAGGCGAAGGAGCGGTTCTCATAACCGAACCCAACTCCAACCCTAAAAAAATATAGGTGGAGTGGGCGTTGAGTAAACGCGAACAAAGCCAAATGTCATCACCGAACCCAACGAGAAAACAAACCGACATTTGAATCAGAAACGTCCTCACCACCCTCGATCCCCCTCCACCATAATTTTCACACCGGTTGGAGCGCTAAACAGCAATCGGGTGACAGGACCATAAAATTAGAAAAAAGTGAGAATGTTGTGCTCGGACGTGCGGAACTAAGTATGTGTTCTCAAGAGCCAGGTGATCACCTCACGGCCGTCCTTGTTCAACAAATTCACAACAACCCAATTTCATCGCGACCACCGCGCAGATATAATTCGCACTTCCGGTGCGACATCACGTCAGATGATAATTGTCTTTCGCAGCACCGGAACTTTCCAGTGAGTGAGTGTGACGGGAAACAAATCGCATCAAGAAGAGCATAAAAATGATTCGAAACAATAATTAATAGATACTCTAACGCCTCCTATACAGTGAAACCACCAAGACAAAGTTTGCCCCGGATCAGTTGCATTTAAATTTCACTGTTGTCAAACCCAAGGTTTTTGTAATTTGTTCAGGAGGGCTCTCGCAAATTGCTAATCCAATGTGAATTGTTCCATCTTTATAATTGTAATTATCTTTATTTAACACTGAATGATAATAAAAATATATTAAAAAAATTCTAACTGTTCGAAACATGTTTGTCCTTGTGCCGATCTGGAGGTCAACTTTGAAAACGTGTCAACCACGCCAACAAATTGACCGTGAAATTAGTCGCTGGGTTTTTTTTCTTTTACTTCTGTTGTACGTGAGCAGGGTTTTCATATCCGTGCGTTGTGTGGTGGTCACTGAAAGCTGGTCACGATTTGGGTTTAAAGAGGGCGTGGCACTTCATGGTCCACAACCACCACGACTATCCGTTCTTTTTTTGGACCCGGACCAGGAGCAGGACCATGGTGTTGGAGCAACGGATTCTTCGGATTCCCTGGACGCTCGTTCAGCTCCTCCCCTCACCTTTTCCTCCCCCCGTTAAATGGCCCGGGGCCAAATTACATCAACCCATCCGTCCTCACATCCCCCCCCCAAAAAAAAAAAAACCCAACACAATCCCGAGATAACTCAATCAACTACTTGGCAAATGCGATACTCTCTTTCACCTTTTCAATGGATCGAACTGACAATCCGACACCTCTATTCCGCGACTGAAAAAACTATTAAAAATCCAGCGAAACAAATTGACATTAGCTTCTGGATCGTGGCTACCTCAGCACTGATCCCTCATTCCAACGTATTATTGCCAATCCGGAGTGTATACATTTCGTGAGAACACACGATGATCCATCGATTTGCCCGACCGAAATATCCCATGACCGATATACAGAGAAGGGCGAAATCGGTCAATCCGGCCAACTCCGCAACACCATTAAAATTGGCGCAAGAGGCGAATTCGGGAGTTGGGGGGGCTTCAACCCCAATTAGCGATCTCTGACGTTTCTACTGCAGTCTCGGGTCGCATGCAGGTCCTAAGCTTTCCTTTGGCAAACAACAGTTGCGGAATCCCCGAATTTGCCTTTGATTCGTTCGCCCTAGCAAATACAGAATAATCTTTTCTCCTAATCGGACGTGGCCAGCCTTCACAGACACCTACAGATTTACTTTATTTTGGTCAGCCTCAGAACTCATATGACCATTAGGAAAAGAAAGTCTCTGGGCGGAGGAATGATGGTCACACGCAGGAGAAGTGAGGAGGCGGAACGACCCACGCCTCACAACAGAATTCGGGGGCGACTCGTGTGTTCCGGGGGTCAGGGGGAGGGGAAGGAGTGGAGGAACACGAATCGAGGCCGCGCGGCACCACCTTGTTTGGGATTGCTGCGAGGTCGATCGACATTTGGTGGCGAAGGAGGAACCGATGTTGGGACCTTAAGTCAGGTCCTCCTCGACTACAGTTCCATGTACGAGCCGTCGGTTGGACAACAGATTGGTCTCCGGACGATTAAAGAGCTCGAGCACCACGGTGGCCACTTAAGACATCGTGTACAGTACTTCCACCGAATTGTAATGTAAAATTGTAATGAAAATGTAAAATCTGCGCTCGAGGCTCCTTTGCAGGCAAGACCCCTTTGACCAGCTGTTACCGGCCAACGCCCTTCGTCCGAGCTTCTCGCTTTTTCTGAGTAACGAACGCCACCTTGGTTATTGTTGTTGTTGGCCCAAATTGCAGTCAGGACAAAACCACTTTCACTCCTTTATCGCCTTTTATCGCTTCTCGTACTTGTGTGTGCGCAATCGAAATCCATGTCGCGGAACTCATTTGAGAGGTTAATCGCCGAGGCAATCAAAACAGTTGAGCTTCAACAGATACAATGGCCATTGTCGAGCGAAGTACACACCTAGGACTTTCAAAGAAATAAAAATTATATTAATACGATAATATGTCTGTACGAGATCTCCTAGATCTATTGACTCCATTTTGGTTAGCGACGATTCGATGACTCAGTCGAAGCATTCTGGTTTCAATTAGGTTGCGCTAGACACTTCGGTTCGACCGGAACCAGGTGAGATGAGTCGTTGATGAGACCACCTGCATTTTCTCAGGTCGGTTATGTGTGCGGAGGACAAACAAGGGTGACTGGATCAATCGCCGCAACCCCCATCCGTGGCCCTCAGTTAGCCGTCAATTTAAAAAACCATACTTCTGTTTCTCTCGATTCACTGAAATGGGCTTGACCCATATCCAGGTCACAAACAACAAACTGGTTTCCCCCCGATTAATTGGACAACAGAACAAAGAGTAATCATCACAGGACTTGGCCAACAAAAACATATTAATAAACGGTGACTAGCCCATGATGACTGGTAGAATTTGTTCGATGGCCTTTCGTTCTTGGGTCAGGGGTCCCAAAAGAGTTATACATGATGTACCCCAAGTCCATTATCCCGATACCCATGTAAGGTGAAACGGCCAATTCAGGTCAGACCTTCCCAAATTCCGATCACAACTACACCCGGACATATTTCGGTGATTAAAAATACGTCTGCACATATACAGACTACATGTACATGACTCCAGTTTACATGTACTGTACAAGGTACAAGGGTAATGTACATTGTTTTTAAACACGAAAATCGCATAAATTCCATTACATGTTAATCGTATGTACATGTAAAATCGAAAACACGATCGATTTATTTTAAATTTCGCCGTAGGATTTCGGTGGAGGAGAAACAATTACCCGAGAATCTAGACCTAGGCCTACGAGCGTTGAGACAGTCGCAATAAGCGGCAACTGTTTCTTGGGACTCCCCCCAGGCACAATCTGGGACATTTGGCGACTCGAGGGCACGAATTACCCCCAAACTTTAGCGCAATCGGTCACGGGAAACCACTAAAATGCGAAAAGAGGGGATAATAATTCGTCGCACTTACGGAAGACGCATTGACGGAAGAGAAAAACGATCGGGCATCGACCGGGACGGGAACAAACAGGAAGAAAGGCGGGTGGTGTTGGCCAGTCACGCTGCAATACACCGAATTCGGTAGATCGCAGTCAAAATTGCGTTGGAGTGACCGCCGTCACTTGGTGCTAACCACCAGAGGGCGCTCGCCACGCGACAAATCAAGAACACGCGCGGTGAAAATAGCGAGATAACCAGTTATCGGGGTGACTGCAGCGAGCCAGTTAACCCTCCCTAGCCCAGATTCAAAACAACGAATTGCCACTCACATTGGGTTGCGTCGATCAGGATTAACTGGCGGCTGTTGTTGCGGGCGAATTCCAGAATCAGGATCATTGATTTCACATGGGGAGACGGAATTAGTCCAACAAATAATTCGCGAAACAAGACACAGAAACGCGGACCCCGATTTTGTGAACCGATTTTTTCAAACACTGTTCGACTGTTATTGACTTGACCGCCGTCTAGCGGAGGAACTCTCTCACATATGATTGGTGCACATCGGATTAGCCCATGTGGAGTCGGATTCGACCGGGTCGCGTTCTGATTTTGTCGACTCACTTCAATTCAAGTATGTGAAATACAATTTGAATGGTTTAACGAAAAGTGTTATTCCGGATCATACACTCTTGTCTGACTGTTGCAAGATTTTGAAAACGCCGCAGATAACGTACCGCCATCTATTGACGAAACCTGGAACTTAAATTAGTTTTGAAGACTTGTGCTCCGCGCTCGCTGCAAAGGCGAATGCGCATTCCCGACAGCTAATCCGTTGGTTGACTTGTGGAACGATTCTTAACGCAATAAAGCGCTTTATGGCTCAGCCCACACCGATGCAGATTTTTGGAAAACGAGGATTAAAAGATTGCATAAACGACACGCGCGACGTTATTTATGACGTCATGTTTCTAATGTTACCGTATAGCCTGTATTACGTCACGTCATTGAAAAAGAGCAACTTATCAACTACTCAGTCTCCAAAACGAGAATTAAGAGATTGCATTAACGATGCGGGCGACGTTATTTATGACGTCATGTTTCTAATGCTACCGCATAGCCTGTATTACGTCACGTCATTGAAAAAGAGCAACTAATCATCTACTCAGTCTCGAAGACGAGGATTAAAAGTTTGCATAGGACGACGCTCGCGACGTTACTTGTGACGTCATGTTACAAATACTACCGTGTAGCCTGTATGACGTCACGTTATTGAAAAGGAGCAACTAATCATCTACTCAGTCTCCCAGTCTTTCGTAGGCCACGCTGGAAACTCATCTGACGAAGGCAACCGCCAGAAATAATTTTTTAATCGAATTTTAAATATTTTTATCATGGACAAATGTTCGAATCTGTTCACAGGTTCCAAACACGCCGCCCTCTACTCCTTGTACCGCTTTCGTCCTCCAAATTCCATCCTAGACCGCATCATCAATTACTTACAGGAGAAGGTAAGATTCGCAGCATTTCGAACTTCCATAAAAGTGGGGCGCGTTCAACCTACCATATCGTTAGCTCTGTTTCAGGTTTGACGGTTCGGAAAGTAAACTTGATTGTTTAACGCTACCTCGGTGGAAGAGCTCTGGGAAATCAGCTGTCTTATCATGTAGTGATGGGTGGAAAAATAAATGAATCAAAATTAAAATGTGAAATTGAATCGCAGTCGCGATTAAAATTGTTTAGTAATCATCCTCTTGGTGTTCATCCTGATTTAGCAACGCTGTCATCTTCATTCATTGAGCGTTTATATTTAATATTTTGTCTACTCTGTACTTTGCAGGTCAAGCCACCCTTGAAGCTGGCCTTGGACGTGGCATGTGGTTCGGGTCAGAGTACCGAGTTCTTGGCGCCGCACTTCCGGCAGGTCGTAGGTCTGGACATCAGCGAGTCACAGATTGTTGAAGCCAAGAAGGTCAACGACATTCCCAATATTGTCTATAAGTAGGTGGTTCCCGATGACCCTTTCAATAGTCACTCGAAGCCTGGACTTCGATAAATTAAACAAACGACGTCCTGCAAAACTACACACAGGGTCGGCTCCTCCGAGTCCATCACTGCCGACAACGGTTGCGCCGAGCTGGTGTCCGCCTCGCAGAGCTTCCACTGGTTCGAACTGCCGTCCTTCTACGAGGAAGCCAAGCGGGTGCTGATGCCCAACGGAGTCCTGGCCATGTACTGGTACACCATGCCGGAACCAGTCTATAAAGACAAGTCGGACGAGCTACAAAAAGTCACGCACAGGGTAAGCTCCGCTTGAACATTCGTGTGACTGAAAATATGAGACTGGTATTAAACAAATCATTCGTCTTCCCCTGTAGATGTACGCGGTGGACACGCAAGCTTACTGGCACGAGAGACGAAAGTTGGTTGACCTCGGATTCGATGGTCTCGAGTTCCCCTTCCAGAATGTGGTCAGGTAAATGAATTATTGACGTTGTTTGAACACGAGAGTTTATAGATCAATTATTCAATTGTTATTCCCCGTTGACGTTATTGGGGGGAAGGAAAAAGAGTAGGAAGTAAGGTCCAGGAGTGATGTTTTAATCCGGAAGTCGTTGGTCTTTCTTCCGTGTCCGAATTTCAGGGAAACCTACGAGTCGAGGATCGAGTTGTCCCTGGCAGATTACATTGGCTACATCAAGACTTGGTCCTCTTACCAGCTCATGAAGAAGGCCGAACCCGAACGAGCCAAAGAGTTGATCATGAACTGTCAAACCGAGTAAGCTTGGTTCGCCAAAACAATCGATATTCTCTAGCCACGAAACAACTTTAGATTTAGATTAGATAATCGCCTCACCGTGGCGATTCGTGTGGAGAGGAAACTTACATTCCATATAAACAGTAAATATAAAAGACATTTAAAAAAAAAATTGGGAAAAAGTGAAGTGGAGTTCTCATGTTGTTAATCTATTTTTCCTCTTACCAGGATGATCCGAATCATCGGAACTGAGAAGACGGCCAAAGACATTCAAATCGGACTCCGGTTCAAATATTTTCTAATTATGGGTCGAACATGAATTTTAAAAGCAAAAGTTTCAAATACCAAACATAGTATATAATTTTGTGATTCAAAGAAACTTGCTTGATTACTTAATTTTATGGAGCTTCTAATTTTGTAAATAAATCATTAAAATAATATATATTGTTTTAGCAACATCACATCGGCGCATTACTAATATAAAAATTAATGGAGATTGAAGAACACCAATCTTTGACCAGCTCTTGGCCATCCAGCATTCCGGATTTTTGCTTCCATGGGGTTCTGTGGCCCAGCACCAGCACCACGGATAATTACAGTGCTGGGCCGGACCCCCTGGATGTCGTAAAAGTGTTTGTGAGAGTACCTTGCTTCAAAATGGTTCAGGAATGGAAACCGAAAAGCTGGTCACAGCTTGTAGGCCAGCGTGAATCCAGCATTGCTGGATGGGCGCCGGATCTGTGACTCCAGCATGTGGTGCCGGAAGGTGGTTTTGACCAGGGAGCTGCTGGACCAGCTTCTGGGCGACCTTCTCCTTCCAGCACTGTATACTGGAAGCACGATTATGGCGTCCATCTGCATTGTCGGATTGGTGCTGGAACTGTGATTCCAGCACTCACGGAATATGCCCATCTCTTGCCCCCAAATTTTGCGCCATTGATGGCCTTTAATAATTGCCAACTTTCCACCACTTCCGGTTACCAAGAAATTGATTTTTGTTTTAAAAATATATTTAATTAAAAATCAATTGACCGGTTAAAGGGTTAAAATCCGGCAGTGGGCTGTCCACACGTAGCCAGCCTGTTCCAAACATCACTAAGATCCTGCTACTACGTCAATCGCCATAATGGCTGTTTAAAAAAATAAATTACACAATATCCGGTTTCACATAATGAAGGAGAAAAGTTAAATTTGAACTGGAATTACTGTCCCGAGCAAAATCAGAGCTCAATATAAAAAATAACTTTTCGCTCTGAACAGAGAAACGGTATTTTAGCGAGTGATAAAAAATAGAAATAGTTGAGGTCGAGTGTAGGTAGTTGTGCGAATTAGTGGTCGAGTGGAGGAAGCTGTGTAGTTTCGGAGTTGAGTGGAGGAAGCTGTGCAGATTGGAAGTTGAGTGGAGGAACCTGAGCTAAAAGTACAGGTTGGACGGCCGTATCGTCCTTCACACTTTCCTGAACTGTCTTCTGACCCGCGGCAGCCTTCTCCCTGGCCTTCTTCCTTTCACACGCCTTCGAGCGCTTCTTATCGTGTCGCCTAAGCTCATTGTGGCTCATAATTTTGGCCTGCGTATCGAACGTCCAGAGCAAGGGACACGCCACCGAATTGTCGCCAGAACTGACGAAGCACAGATTCCGTTGGAGGTGTTCCATGACCAGGAAGCGCAGTTCATTCTCCGGACGTCGTTCGTAGTAGGGGAAGCGCTGACGGATCCAGGCGGCGATGGCCTGATCGCCCAACTGCTGGTCACGATGCTCCACCAAACAGGCGCGCACCAGATCGAAAATTCGGAAAGGCGGTGAGCTGTCGTCCGGCTTCGTGCGCTGCAGGAACTGGAGAACGGGATCCGAGTGATCGGCTTGGACAGGCAACGGCCGGCGCGCGTCGGACAGCTGCTGGAGGCGGCGACGGATCCGAGGATGCATGACGGAGTTGTAACGACAGAACACGGTATTCACATGCTTCTTCGCGTATTGGTCGGGATCCAGTTTCCACGGTCCACCCTTCACGTCGGAGACCTTGACGCACATGGGGTTTTGGCTGAGACTCGTCTTAATGGAGTCCTTGAAGGCGTTCGCCCTCTTGCGGCAGTACAGAAATTTGTCGCACATCCACTGGTTAATCTGCACCAAGGTCAACTGTTTCTTGGGACTGTGATTGATCGCCTGTAAAGTAGGAAATTCAATAATCACGATTTGTTTGAGACACATAGATAAAACGACCCTCGTCCCCACAGAACAGGAATACAACATCGAAATAACTTAAAAACGACGACTAACGTGCGTTATCAAGACGATATAGGAAAAAGCTGGCAGCACATCGTTCTCTTGATAAAATTTCCCGTTCTTCTTCATTTCTAAAAAAAGCACAAGATAATTAAAACACAAAAGAAAATCGCTGTCGAGCTTTCGACAGTCACGTCATAATCATGGAAATACCAGATACAAATTTAAAATACGAATCACTTACCATTTTCAAATTCCAACTGCATCTTAGTAATCGAGGCTTCCACCGGCTGTTTTTTCTTCAAATTTTTCTTCTTTGGATCTAGCAATAATTATAAATATTCAGGATATTTAGAACGATTCAAAGCAACGAGACAGGTTATTGCTCACGACGAGGCCATTCGAGGTCGGTATCGAATCACATTTGCCAAGCATAAGAATACTCTCAGAAGTCTTATAAGATCTTAAACTTAAAAACCCTTAAATTAAAGTTAAATAGCACGAGCAGATTCGGATATATTTAAATAAATAAAAACAGAAATCCAGATAGTTTTGCGGCATAACCCGAAAATTACAGAGATGAAAGGGATGACGAACCACGCTGACTGACTGATGACTGACCACGCAGTCATCATCCGCGAAAATAATTTGAAGAAATTAAGATTTCGATCCGCCGCTAAACTATCTAGCTTTGTGATTTTATTAAAATATGGAATAATAAAAATATAAATTATATTCGTGATAATTAGTTCATGCAAAAAAAGCGGATAAATGGGGTGCAGAAACGTCTAGTGGCAAACAATTGTGAGAATTAGAGCATAAAAATAGTTAATCCCTCCATTCACCTTTATTGGAGCGTCTGCACTTGACTCTCTCCGCCGTGACGCTGTCCACCACGTACTCCTTAGACGATCTGGCTCTGGAACCCTTCTTCTTCTTTGCCACCACCGTGTCCTCCTCCTTGTCCTCTTGCTCTTCTTCCACGATTTCCTCCTCCTCGTCCTTGTCCACGATTTCGTCCAGTGAACTGTCGTCGCTCGACGATTCCAAACACTTCTTGGAACCCTTCCTCTTCTTTGCCACCACCATGTCCTCCTCCTCCTCCTCCACGATTTCGTCCAGTGAACTGTCGTCACTCGACGATTCCAAACACTTCTTGCCAGACTCGATGCCAGACCACTCTGAGCCGCTGTCCTCACTGTCCGTCGCAATCAGGCTGTCGGCGTCAATCTTCTTTGGACCAGAGCAGTCTCCCTCAGAGTCGGTCGCCTCCTGATAGGACACGTTCCTGACTGTCGTCCTGGTAGAACGAAGCGACCTCTTCGCCGGGCCAGCGTTGCTCGGCTCTCCTCCTGCTCCCTGCTCGGCCACCGCCTCCAACCTCTCCACCACATCCAAACAACGCCTCTTATCAGAATAGGACGTATCGTCCGAATCGACTTGCTGCACTCTTCTGTTCCGACCTGACTGTGTCACCGACTCGGAACTCTTTCGTTTAGATTGCTTCTTTCGTTTCCGTTTCACGGGCAATCGACCATCATCCAGGTGAACCACTTTCGTCCCTTCGGCAACTATCCGACTGCTTTCCAGCACTTGACCAGCAGACGAGTGCTCAGCTGCTCCATCGTGTCCATGTCTCCGCTTGCGTTTGCTCCTCTTCCTTGATCGTTTGTCAGGGATTTCTGGTCTAACCACCGACGCTGAATCATTGCTGGTGGCCACTACCGACACGGAAGTCTCATTTTTTCTACTGACCCGGCCTTTCTTCTTTCGGTCGAGGTTCCTTTTGAGTGCGGACTTGTTCCATCCGCCCAGACGATGCCCACATCGCCACCAACAGCTGGTCACTACTCTGCCCGGCTTGCACGACTCACCACGAACAGTATAGCATCTATCCTTCCTGGCAAACCGAGTCCTTTCCGCTCCAGTCGTGTCGTTACCCTTTGCGCGGAGCACACGTCTCCGACGACCACCTTGCCGCTTTCCCGCTGGACGGTCTTCTTTCAGACCAGTATTCCTTTTACCGAGACTAGCCCTCCTCAATTCTTTCACCTTTTCCTCACCACAACCTCCGACCGATCTGTTGCTGCCCCGTTTCGTAGATCCACAGAACCTACGTGTTGGAAAGTGGTCATTCACCTTTCTGTTGACTCTCATTTTGTTTCGGCGGACCCGCTTCTTCCGGCGGTGAGCAACAATTAAATTAGACGGCAACTCGTGATCATTCTTCAAGCAGTTGGTCGAGTTGGTCGATTGTCGGCCATCTGTGGAAACCTCAACGTGTTTGACTGGGTGGAGCGACTGATCAACAGCAGGCGTAGTTGCCGTTTTGTTGTGTAGATTCAGCTTGTTAATTCTAGCTACAGCCGAACGTTTTTTGGGACGAAAGTAGACAGTGTCGTCCATCGTCCACCACACATGCCCGGGGTTGGTCTCGGACTCGTGCTTGATGAAACCATAGACGGCTCGAATATTGCAGCGCAACACCTTGGACATGTAGGGCGACAAGTCCCGAAAGAACATGTAGCGCTTGCCGATCCAGCTCAACATCTGGGCAGTGGTCAATCCACCCTCAGACTCCACCAAGCTCTGACGGAGAAAGGCGTGCAGAAGGAACGGTGGTCGCTCTGGCGAATTTTCGTACATGCGGCTGCGCAGTTCGGGGAAACGGTCGCGCGGGTCCACGGCAGGGGCTGCAGATAGGACAGGCTCTTCCGGTGGACGAGGCTCTTGGGGAACCACTTCACCTGTCACGTCGGTCGACAGCGGTATGCTGATCTCAGTGCCCTCAACGGTCAATGGTCGACTGAAAAGTAACGAGACGATTTCATAAATCATAACAAAGTTCAAAGAAACGTCTACATCTTGACCCAGAAGAATCAGAATGTTAGACAAACAAGAAAGGTTTGTTAGGACGTCAGTATGATATTAATCGGAAATGGTGAATTCGAGACAGCACCGAATAAAGACGAACCGAGTGGCGAACTCGCTTTTATAATATTGTACTATTCTATATTATACCAGTTCTAATTAAATAATAGACAAATATTATTATAAAAGTGAGTTCGCCACTCGGTTTGTCTTCTTCATTCGGTGCTGTCCCGAATTCCCGCGCCGGGAATCGAACCCGGGACCGCCGAGCCACAGTCTGTAATGTTAGACATTCTACGATCAGTGTAATTTCAATTAACATTATATATCATTGCAAAATTTCGCAAAAAGTCCAAGCAACAGACAAGATTCACTCACCCTGCTGAGTCTGAGGCCACAGTAAGCGACTGGTGACAAGTGGCGCCATCCACGGCACTCGTCCGTCTCTCCTCTCTCAGCTGCAGTTCCATGTCCTCGACGCCACGAAGCAGCCAACCGGGCACCGCGTCGTCAACCTCCGACATGTGACCAGTCTTTCTGACACTTTTCTCCCCTGAACTCGGCCCCACAACCGGAACAGTGATCTCGCTCCTTCCAGCTTGGTCCTGCACGACATCACTTTGACAGTTCCCGCCGGAAGACCCGGCAGAATCGTTGGGCTGTTTGTCGTCCGAGACAATGGAACGAGGACAAGACTTTCCGGAACGAGCGGGAACACGGTCGGAGCACGCAACAGCTTTGTCACTCCCATCCTCGTCCGCCAGGGCGTCCACTTCTTTCATCACTAGCTGCATATTATTAAAATGACGTGGCAACAGCTTCATGTTGTTCACTAGCTCCTCGTCCAGCGTCCACACAGCAGTACGTCCCGCGCCCAGGCGCACGAAAAATGGATGACGATTGAGCTCGTAGCGCACCACACCCCAGCCGCTGTTCTTGAAGTGACGGTAGTAGGCGAAGTTTTTGGCCAGCCAGCGGTACATGGCGGGACAATCGGTACGCTGACCGTCGGACAGACGGATGCAGCGCACCAGCAGAACCCACATGGGGAAGCAAGGCTGCTTCGCGTGTGTAATGTAATAGTTTCGAACACGCTCGCCACCCAACTCGGCTAGCCAGGATGGTTGAGGCACGGAGCCGTGCAACCCACATTTGCGGGCGGCGGAGACAGGCACGCTGATGAACTTGGAGATGTCGTCGCTCAATGATGAAGAGGAGGAGGCATCAGAGTCATCACCACTGTCGTCTCTCGTACGATCATCGCACAATGGTCTTGTGTTGTCTACCGCCCTGTCCACGCCTTCTGTTGACCGGTTGTGGATAACATCCGCCGATGTAGCGTCCATCGCACCATGACTGTCCTGACTGGTTACAACGCCGGTGAGTCCATCGGAACTATTACACGGCTCGCTCATCGGATTAACTGGTGTCTCGGTTACAGGATTTCCGACACTCTCTAAGGGACATTCAGCCAACTGGGTGGACTCGATCGGTGGAGGGCAGTCACCCTGGCAGGTTGAAGGAGACCCGATTGTGGATGATCGGTCGTTGATGTCGTCCGACATGCAACGTGGCTCATTTGACAATTGTGGAACTCGCTCGATTAATGGATCGGAATCGGTAATGGCTGTTTGATCAGAGTCGGCGATGACTGTTGAATCTGAACCAACGATGACTGTTCGATCAGATTCGGTAATGACTGTTGGATCAGAGCCTGCGATGACTGTTGGATCGGATTCGGCAATGACTGTTGGATCGGAACCTGTGATGGCTTTCGTGACAACCGAAGTGTTGGACTTGGATGCTGAGCTATTATCTAACTGTTTTTCGGCAGTTGGGAACAGTCGACCATCTTGCCATTTGAAATTGCGTCGGCAGAACCTCTCGATTTGACCATCTTCACGATTCACATCTTGGAGCCGTTTTCTACTCAGGTTCACCGATCTGCTAGAAGGTGAAAGGTGAAAGAAAGTGAAAAGTTATTCGGATAGGATTATGAAGACGCTCCACATTATCTCGTTCACAGGTTCGCCAAAACAAGTTAACAACTAAAAGCTAATCTCTATCTATCTAAACGTTATATTCCGGATTTTGACGTTAACATTTGAAAATTAGATGCAAATTCGTGTGTTACCAGTTCGGATTCCAGCGATAGAAATCCTCATCAAAAGAGTAATAAGCGATACCCCGATCTAACAACGTGCGGGAGAAGTAGGGATACGAGAGTAGTGGGGTGCGCACAGTTTCCTAGAAGAATGGAAAACAAAACAACGTTGCTGAATATAAAAATAAATGCAAACTTAGATACATGTTTACTTTCTTTCACTAATCGGTTCAACTCACAATCTTCTTCGGATTCTCACGATAATACATGAAGTTGTCGGTCAGCCACGCGCTGATTTCTGGGAAACACAAGGACGTTTTGGAAGATTCCAGGAAGCACTGTACAGAAATAGAAAGACATGCAAATTAACGAGCTTTAATATAAAATATGTAAGGTGTCAGAATACCATTTTTCCTTTACTTTCAATCTCAGCTAACTCAAGAAACGACAGACCTTGAATAATTAAAGAAATGCTAGTCCTTCAGGTCGGCCCAAGTTACTCCTTCAATATACTGTGTACTTTCGAGATTTCATATTAAAAAACAATTAAAAGATCCAGCTGTTATCTTGCTCACCTGCCGCAGAAGGAGCTTCGCTTTTACTTTTGGAGGATCGGGGCAAGTCTGGCAATTCTTGCGGAATTTGCTCGTCACATCTGAAACCATAAATGTGAGGGTAACAAGTATTATTTTAAATGCCACCAACTATCCCAAGAGATTGACGATTGCCCATTTAGAAAGTGATGAGTCTGCTAACCGAGTTCATCCACCGGCTGCTTCTTTTTGTTTCGTGGCCACCAGACGTCGTCGTCGTCTGCTGTCACATCGCTGCAACGCTGACACGGGCCGACGATGCTGAGGCGCCACAATGCCCGCTTGCCGTTGGTGTTGGACACGAAGCACGGACACTCGAAGAGGACGTCGCGAACGCTGGACCAGTCTTTGGTGCGCAGTCGACGGTAGTAAGTGAAGTTATCGCTCAGCCAACGGCGCAGGTCATCGAACGTACGCCATTTACCACCGGAATCACTCAGGAAGAATTTGCGCACCAGATACAGCACAGACGCCTGCGGATGCTCACCACGCTTGCACGACTTCTTGGTTGCACCTGTGACCAATCAAGAGGAGAGAAAATGGAGTAATCACGTCAACGATCGCAGGAAATCTCAAATAATCTCCTGATACGTGTTCTATAACTCTCAATCACTTGCAAGTTGGTTGATCTAAACAGCACTTACTGGACTGATTTGTTCGCTGGTCTGAAGACTCGGAATTGTCGCTGTCGTCATCAGTTCGTTTATCCGCTGGTAAAGTTGGTGGCGCGGTTGCTTCCTCGGCAATATTGCTGGAGCTGGATCCGACGCCAGTCACCGTGTCAGCCATGGGGCAGGTGGCGGCTGCCTCGGTGTCCACGCGCCACCTTCCGGTCGCATTTCTATCGCGAACGAAACACGAGTGCGAGTACAAATGACTCCACACCACCTGCCATTGCCAGTCGTCCTTATAATTGCGGTAGTATAGGAAGTTGGAGCGAAACCAGCCACGAAAATCGCTGAACACGAGACCTTTGCGGTTGGACTGGACAAAGCAGAGGTGTAGAAGATGGGGGATGGGATTGGGAGGCGGCTCGTAGGATGACTGGGACAGGCTACGATCCGAAACCACGCTGGATGCTGGAAATACATTTTAGGAATTGAACGGACATTCTCAGTTTTCGTTTCACTTGTGGTCAAGGTCTCGTGATCAAGTGGAAGTTTATGAAAAATCCAGAAATGTTCCATCGTTAGCTAATTTATTCAACTCGCAACTTCATATCGTTATTTTATGTTTATCTCGAGATCATATATCTTCAGAACTCTGAATTCCTCAAATTTCGAGTGAAAATCTTGGGAATCGAAAATTTGATTCTTACCTGTTGTAGCCTCGACTGGTGAATGATTCTTATTGGTGTCGCCACCAGCTCTCTTCCCCTGCAACAACTCCCTTACATTTGTTCTGCGCTTGGATTTGCGAGACACCTTGTTGGCATCTCTCTTTTTGGTCTTTTTGGCCACTGTCCCTCCACTCGCAGAACCCTGCAGCGACCATAGTGTGCGACCATCACGCCGCTCGCTAACGAACTCTGGGAATTTGTACAGATCCAAACGCAGTCGCTCCCATTCGACCGTCGTGAGTTTATCGAACGAGATGAACTTTTCGCACATGAGATTACGAATTTGGGAGAATTCTAGGTGGCTTTGGCCAGATTCGACGATGCAGCGTCGCATGAGACCCCGGGCGGAGACGTCCGCAACTTGGCTATAATTCTTGTGATTCTCATCAGTCAAATCATGGTCAGCTTCTGTAAGCAGAAGTTAGGAGAACTGTTAGAATTGGCCAATCCTCGATTGTCTTTTACTCGATTTGAGTGTTCGCTACCTTGGTGGTTTCTGACGGCAGTTTCAAATGAGCTTTCATCCAGTGTCCAAAGCGTGTCAGGGGCGTCTGCAAGGGTCACAAAGGGCCCTGGATTCTTGCGCAGTTCCGTGATCAGTAGCTCCCATTGGATCGGCAACAGGTCCTGATAGTAGTCGTAGTTGCTGGACAGCCAGTCACGAATGGCGCGGAATTGTAGCTGTCGTTCACCCAACGTCACCATGCAACGTCGAATGAGATCGAAGATAGGCGGAGTCTGGTGAGAATTGACAGCCTCTTCACGACGTTTGTCTGCAAATAATCAACAAGGACGGTCGATTGGTTTTTAGGAAAATGTACGACTCGTCGTAGCCCAGTCGGTATTATGACTGACTGTGGCTCGGCGGTCCCAGGTTCGATTCCCGGCGCGGGCTCTCGAAAATTTCGATCCCGTCCGTGGTACTGGACGTGCCCCTCACATAATGCCTAAGCACCATGAGGGGTACAGAAACTCCTGTAGTGTGGTTGACTACAGTTGATGGAGAGAAAAAATGGTGGTACATTAAAAGAAAATGACAACTGAATCACATACTCTTGTAGAACAAATTGCCAGGCCGATGCTCCCCATTCATCGAATCGTCATCTGTCTCCGGACAAAAGTCCGAATCCTCGGGATCATCGTCGTCATCGTTGAAGACGTCACTATCATCGTCTTTTGTCTCATCCGTCTGGACTTCCGGCTCGCGCTGACCACCTTCTAAACGCTTCCTCAGAGTTCGGCCAGTCGTTGTCGGCGTGGGTAGTGGCAATGGATTGGCGACAACCGATCCATTGCTACCGAAACTATTCTCTACGTCGAAAGTCGCTGAGTGGAGAGCGTCATCTTGCACAGGGGACTGGATCGTGTCAGTTAACGATATGATGTCCGTATCACCTAAAAATACATTTATAAAAAAATATGACTTGAAAATTAAATTCAAAATTATCAAACACTAGAATTGTTTTGAAAGGTTTCTAAACACTTAGAAATTTTTCTGATTAAAGGGGGATGGAGATCAGTTTAAGGTTGCTGCTCAGAATTCTGAAGGGGGATTGTAATGTTGATATCGGGGACTCTGGATGTGCCCAGCTCCTAATAGAGGTAGAAGAAGGGGCCACACTAGAATGGTGAACGAGCTTCAATGTACATCTGCGTCATATTTTAACTCCGATTTCCCTAGAGTGTGCAGACAGTGGAATGGCCTGACAAGAGCCTCAAATCCAAAGCCTTTTTTAATAAATCCATTTCTGTCCCCAACTGGTCTTTTGACCCCGTCATAGGCCCCTCTCTTGGGGCCTGCTTGTGGCGAAAATTTGTAATTGGAATTGATTATGCATCTTTCAAAGTCGAATCTAATCAAGATAGTCAATCGTCTCTGCTCACCCGTTCCACCGAATGTCGACGTCGGATTAAGTGAGTCCAGTGTTGGCGTCGTCGACTGATCCTCCTGCTCGTCCAACTCGTCCTCTTCAGACGACACTCGGTCGTCAGCGGCGACGGAATATTCCGATTCGCAATCAGAGCTAATCTCGTCAATTTTATCAGATTCGTTGACTGCGACTGGCTCTGGCAAAGCGGCAGAATGAATGACGGGGGCTGGGTTGAAATAATCAATGTCGACACTCCGATCAAGAGGAATTTCTGAGGAGAAAACGACAATTTGTTAATATCCAAGTTTTATTTTTTGAAAACTACGCATTGACGAAACACCGTCCTCTTTGCTGGCGCACAACAACAAAACAAAATTATTTTTCCTAGAACTACTTTCTCATTAAAAACGGGCTAGAAAATTTGTTTGGAAACGCTAAATTTATAAAATTTAATAGATAAGTACTTAAATATTTTTGGAATTTATAATAAACGATTTCGAGAAAAGTTTACAGTGGCTCTAATTCTGTTCTGTTTCTATTTTGAAGATTCGATAACAAAATCTCACCCACTGTCGGATGTAACTGTCGGATTATATCGAGCCTTCCTCGTTCTTAACTCAATATCTGACTCGGCGTGCTTCGGCACCATTTTATTAAAATCTCACCCAATTTAATAATGGAAGGAAAACAGCAACTCGGTTCCTCGTTATTCTCAGATAAGTTTCCGACACTCGCATCGGCATTTTCTTTGGCATTGTTGTCTGTTCCCTGCACACCTCCATCCGCTACAGCTTCATTAGGAAACTCGTTTTCAAACAGAACTTCCATGGGTACACTTTCATCGAATGCACCGTCCACGGGCGCATCTTCTTCCGGCTGAACTTCCAAAGGCATATCTTCGTCTAGATTTTCGATCTGATCCGGTGCCTCAGCTTTGACTCGAGACACGGACCAGTTCGACACCACTGGAAAAAGTGTCAATTCCAATTATCTAATTCTGTCTTGTTTTTGTGCGAATACATAATTTTTTGTTTCGATAATTCAAATAACAAAATCTCACCCAAATTAACATTGGAAGGACCTTCGATACCAACAGACATCTGATTCGGCGTCTCAGCTTTGACACGAGACAAGGTCCAGTCCGACACCACTGAAAAAGAGTAACAATTTGGTCACAATCAATCCGAAAGCTGCTTTCAAGTTACTGAATAAACAGAAATCTGTTGACAAAAACAGATCTACTGTTGATTACCTGGATGACTGTCTAGCTCTCCTGTTGTTTGAGGCGTCTCAGGCGTCTCACATGACGTCGGGGACTCGGCGTCTACGCCGTGTGGTTGGATGCAATCGGATTCTGCTGCTCCAGCATCCATCGATCCCTCTGTTCCACCTCGGTTAAGCGACCACAATGACAGTCGCCCCTTCTTGGCCAGCACAAAACCAAAGCAGTGGAATTTGCCACGGAAAATGATCCACTTGGCCGACGAGAAGCCACGGAAGTAGCCGAAATTGGCGCACAACCAAAGACGAATGTCGGCAAAGGCCAGTTTATCTTTGCCGGACTCGATGAAGCATTGGCGGACGAGGTCACGATCTGACGGAGGCGGGTGCTCGTCGGATGACGCGTAAAACTGGCGATCCCAATTCACACTTGACGCCGGAACTAGAACGAGAGGTTTCAGAGTAATAAGATTTTAACAATCGCCATTGTTGAGAGCTCCTCCCAACATTGATATGACAATATAACTAAAAATAACTAGAAAGTCACACGCGATGAGTCGAGTTGATGGAATAATTGACTCATTACAGTGAACACAACAATAGGTACAGGACTCAACTCACCTAATTCAATCTCCGTCACTAACGGTTCGTTCGGCGTCTCCTCATCGTCACGCTCTCGTTTGCAGACAAGTAGGGCTGTGGCTGCTCCTGGCTCATCCGAGTTGTTCAATCCGAATGGAGAGCTGGAACCTACCGACTTCAGCCCACCGGAACTGTCATTTTGGATTACATCCGTGTCCACTGACAGACTGGAACACGATGCCGGAACGAGCGTGGCCACCTTCGTGCGTTCCAGAATCACACGAGGCTCTCCGTTTTGACTGACAAGAAAAATATCGATACATCATTTACTGCAATTTGACAAAGAAATACATTTTACAAATATTATGCGTGAATAAATAGGTGCCGTTAACATTTAAGAAATTTCAATCGGAACATTACAGAGAAAGTATAAGCATCATAAAGGCGTTAAAAAAGTTATCTCCAATTGCAAAAGCTCACCTGCTCGACACCTGGGCTGCTCCTGTGTCCTCCCGCACCCTGCTCGTAGCAGCCTGTACCTGTAAGGCGCGTCTGTTCATGCATTTCACAACGTGAGCTTCGATCATCGGGACTCGCTCCAATTTGACACGGCACACGGGCATCGTCCTGCACGGGCTGACAGCCGCCCCACACTGCGATGACACCACCCTCGTCCGATCCGGCAACTGCTGTGACGGAATTGTAGGCGGAGGCAAGGTGGGCGGCGTCACAGGTAACGACATTCCAACCAGTAAACGATCCACCTCCTCACCCGGCACGGGCAACAACCGCTGCTCCTTACCGTGTCGTCGATCCCAAATGGCGCTCAACATCATCTCGGTAGCGCGACGGCGCTGCTGGCCTGGTTCCTCCTCCTCCTCTTCCCCTTCATCGCAGGCCAACAGAAAAGCCACATCGGGGTCCACCACTCCACCTAGCGGAGGTTTCCGCTCGCCCTCCAAGCGAGCAGCGGGCGTCGGTCTCTGATGAGAGTGTGTGCTCGTGGTTAAACCACTCCCCACTCCACTTCCCTGGATTGAATCGAGAATAACCGGATTTTTTCTTGGACGGCCACGCCGACGAACTGCCATCGTCTTGGTTGCTGACGGCGCGGCAACAGATGAGCTGTGGGTGGCGTTGTCAGTTGAAGTAGAGGCATTGGCCGGCGAGTAGGTATAGACGAATGGTTTCTTTCCGCC
Organism: Mycogona germanica; assembly: GCA_034698785.1. Taxonomy (NCBI): domain Eukaryota; kingdom Metazoa; phylum Arthropoda; class Diplopoda; order Chordeumatida; family Chordeumatidae; genus Mycogona; species Mycogona germanica. The sequence goes on along the minus strand of JAQGBY010002901.1, from coordinate 646 downwards.
GTCGATTCGTACGAACTCCGCGTCATGATCCAGCGTTTGTCGGATGCCGGCCCATCGGGCGAGTGACCACAAGCGCGAACTACGGAAGTGATCAGCGATCCATAGGCGAATCTCCATCCAGGTCATTCGTTTGAAGACCGACTGGAGAATGCTCGTCCGGAGGAGGACGTGGTGGGACGGCATTTTCTTGGCGTTCGACGAGCGAGATGGTGATGTTGGCTGGACGATGGCGGCGTGGGCGTTGGTGACGATGCTGGTGGCGGCGGATTGGGTTGGACCGATGCTGGGATGAACAGAACCTGTCCCAGTTTGCACGGTGGCCGGAGGTGGCTGCTGGAGGTGGTTGGTGGGCGTCGGCACAATATGGGCCATCATGTCAATGAGATTCTTGCTCTCTTCGAGCGCCATTTGCCGCAGTCGTTTGACCAGAGCCATCTGGCGGCTGATTTGAGCCACGGCGGTCTCGTCGAATTGATGTTCTACTTGTACATGTCTGAACGAAAGTGGGATAAGCAAAGATGTCATTTTTATTTTTAAACAAGAGGGGTTCCCGGCTTTGCCTGGGTTTCCAGTAACCACCAATAAAATAAAAAATTAATTGTTTAAATTTACCGGCTATTTTACGTTTACACGATAACACACGATA
>JAQGBY010002900.1:0-21088 GCA_034698785.1 Mycogona germanica | reverse complement strand
TGCGCAGATGCCGCAATTTGATGTTGGGGAATCAAATTTGAAGGACCAAAATGTATCTCCTGGTGACGTCATTACAGCGTATAGCACGTGAAAAATTAGTTACTTCACATTTAACGTTTGCGTTTATCGCGTGTCAACGTGTAAACGTAAAATAGCCGGTATTGGTGGTTACTGTAAACCCAGACAAAGCCGGGAACCCCTCTTGTACGATTATAAATTCAGAAACCGCTTTAATTTCTGACCGTTCAGTTCGTCGGTTCAGTTCATCGTCACATCAGATTCTGCACTCCAACCTTAACAGTATGATGGCAGCCAGTCACGTCACATCGTCGAGCGAAGTCGAACAGACCCCCGGCCCAGGTACGTGCAACAGCTGTGTGTACGTAGCGCTAGAAAGAGTGAGAGAGAGAGAGTGAGGGGAGCGCTCCCGGAGAGATCAACACCGGTTGGACCCCGGGTTCTCTCATCTCTCGGTCTGTCGCTCATCAAAAGCTCCCCACCCCCGGTTGGACTCTGAGCCGGCATCACACTCGCACACACCTGCAGAGAGAGAGCACTCGCACAACACACGCGAGCTGGTGGCAAAAGAGCGCAACAATTGGAACGAATACCACTTTTCCAGATCTGCACACACAAACTACGCTCGGTGAACACCTAACTGATTTTGCTTTCGAGAAAACGCCTTTTCGCCCCTTAGTTTTTCGAAGTCAGTACCAACCAGCGTCTGAGCGATCCGTGCCGAGTTTCGAGTCGAGAAAACTTGTTGAAGATCATCAAAACTTCGTCGAGTTTGCGTTTAGAGTGTACGACTGACTCCATAATAAGTGGTCCCGTATTTAAAGAACAATTCTAATCAATTTCGTCCGTTGAAAACTTGCGTACCTGTTGCCAAACCAGTCACTCGAGGTAAGAAATATTAATTTGTTCTCTCGATTTCTTACTTGGGAATTTAAGCATCGTAACAAAAGGACAACCAGGGATTTTGTGATTATGTTTATTTGAATATGTTATGATCGGTTTTATGGTTTGTCATTTTCAATATAAGATACTAGAGAATATCGCAATTTTGTTATCTCTAGTCAAAATGTTATTCTCTCTCATTTGTAAAAAATAAAATAAGAGGCGGAAAATAATTTGCAGCACAATATTACTAATATTCGTCGAGTATTTGAATATTAAAAATGTTGAAGTAATTTATGTTCTGTCAAAAAATTGGTTTTTTAAAAGTGTGCCGAACATAATATTTGTGTGAACACATCATATTAAAATTGTAATATTGACAACTGTTATTTCGACATTCAGTCGATTTGAAATTCAACCTGAGTTCAGCAGACCTTTATAGATTTTAATATAATCGGTTTGAAAGTTTGATACAACCGATTAAAATAATTCTTAATAATATTGTAATTATAAAAAGTATATTTTGAGCGTGTACACTACAGGTACTTTGAAAATAATTTCCATTCATATAAATTAAAATTGGCCTTGTAAATTAATTTATTAATGGTCTATTCGTTATTGGCCCAATTTGCCCATTTCAATTACTTTTCGTCAAACCAATTAATAAATGAGACTGTCACTGAGTTCATAAGTATACCGGAGTTCGATTCCCGGCAATTTATTTGTCTCTATTACCATTTTCAATACTATAGTCATAAATTACTATAATCAGTTTCACCTGTCCGATCGTTTGCCGTCCCAGACACAAAAAACCTTAATCATTCAATTAATAAGTAAAATACTTCACATATTATTACTCTCGTAATTTAAGCGCATTCTGCAAAATCACGAAATCAAATTCAATCAATCATATTTTATTATGAGGGATAAATGTTGAGTCGATTCAATTTGGTGAGCCGCACACTGTGCCAATTAAAAAATCTGGTTAATTGACAGCGATAATATAGACGTGCAAATTGTACACCGAATAAATATTATTGTTGCTCTCCACAATTTCCCAGATCACACAGGCGATAGTGAAATTGTTAATTAGTCACTCACTGTTTGCATCAATTGGTCATACCTCGCCCAACGTTAAGCCAATAATGGAAGCTAGGCTAATATTGATTGTCGCATAAAAGGATCGGATAGACGGCCGATTTTTATTTACAGTCACACAGATTGACAGCAACTTTTGTGGGATGCGCTCTCATCCTTTGCAATATGATAGGTTGTTTCTTCTAAATAGTATGATATATCGTTAACTGTACCATAGTAGAATATAGGCAGCGCCTTAAAAACTAACTATGTACCGCAGAAAAACAAATATATACAAGATAAATGTCTTTTCTTGTTTCTTCTAAGTTGATAATACATACATGTTGCAAGCGTTACCACACAGAATAAACCATTTTAAATTGAAAATAGCCTTTTTCGTTCCTTGTGCAGGGATCTTTAAGCGCAGTTACCATGGTATTCTGAATGGTAAAAAATAAATTAGATTTACCAGACAGTTATATAAAAGATAAGCTTTTTCAATCATATCTGTCGAAAATGGATTTTTGTCTACAGTCACTAAAATACGAGTGTAAGAAATTCATTTTTATTGTATATTTTCATCGAAATATTTTCAAAGAGCTACTTTTGGTCAAATATATTCGTACATGTATATTTTATATCTGGGTTCAACTGAGGCTTTAGTAATTGAAAATGTTTTTCCAATTAAAATTTCCTTTGAGACTGTTTCTTCAATCAAATTGTCGGAACAAATATTTTTGAAATTATATGTGCACGATTGTAATTATCGTTTTGCACTACAAAGATGGGGAAATGACTTGCGCGAGTGGTCGAGAGTTCGATTCTCTGTCTGACTTCTCAGTTATTTATTCGGTGCTACTGTTACAATGAAATTTTGATTTAACACATCATGAGTCGCACATCGCACAAGCGAGTTGTTTGTCGTGTGTTCATCGATTCAAAAGATTTCAAAAAATGATATCTCAAATAAATGATCCATTTCCCTAATTGAATTTGACAAAATCAAATAGACGACATTGCATTTTCAATAATTTCATCAGCCTCTAAAAATTAAGAAATTTCAATTTCTTGTTAATTTCTTGTTGCGCATGAGAGACCACATAGTTAAAGTGCGACCGTAACGGACTTTTGAAATGTAATACCTCATATGTCGATTTTTAATCGATTCGCATTAAATAATTTCAAATAGAGTTGTTATGCGGTTTTTCCTATTGAATGACAATCTGATCTTGTATTTCCTTTCCCAAAAACTAATATATCTTCAACCAACAGCGCATGTGCTAAAACCCATATCTTCAAATTGAATATACGAGGGTTGATTGAAAAGTAGTGTCACTGACGTAACGCTGCGGTAACTTAAAAAAAAAACATTATTAAATCAAACGAAATAACTGAAGATGTTGCGTGCTGGTAGCACCTTGAAAATCTCCGTCTCACTAAACCTACGTCTATTTTTCAAGGAAGTCATGAAACGTTACTCGCCGGCGCGGTTTTTCAGAGAGAAACATGGATGAAAAATGCAAATCAAATTTGTAGTAGCGTAATCATCATTTTTTTTTTAAACTACTTTCTTCGAAATGCGGTATGTGAAGATTTTTTTAAAATAATAAAACAAGAAAAACTTTAGTTGGTGTGGGTAGAAGTTACGGCTGGTGCAGTACAACGTGCTTTGAACGGTAAATAACCCTAGGATGGTCTTCATGTCTTTCTTCCACACAAATAGAAAGCAATGTCGACTCACGAATCCAGCAGCCAAATGAAGTTTCACCAGCGCGAAATGTGCGGATGCATTTGCTGTTTCATGTTACACTACTAACAAATGCAGTTTATTTTCATCGACTAGCCAGGAAACGGACAACAAATGACGTTAATAGCGAGAGGGCAACAGTAGCACCTTTCTAATATTGTTAGGAATGCGTTTCTTTGGTGAAGGTTTTTTTTTTTTAGAAAATTACGATGTACAAGCTCACAGTATTTTAAAATGTGAAATGAATAGGAATCGACCGTACCCTGAGTTGTCCATTTATGAAAACATTATTTAAAATAAGACTTATTTAAGATAATGATGAAATCAGATATATTTTAGAAATTTCTAGACAAGAAAACATTTTATAAATTAATTTTATCGTAATTTTTTTCATCATTGTCAGCTTTTGTCAGTTTTTAATTTTGTTAGTTCGGTCATGAAACGTGCGTTTTAACGCACGGTTTACACCAAAGAGATCGGCTCCATACTAGCTCCATAAGAGCCGATCTTTTCCTGTCGCGCGAGCTACGCGATTCTTTAAATTTTAATTTCGCGTAGTTCAGCCGACCGCGCTAAAATATTTAAAATTCGTGTAGTTCACGCGACCAAAGAAGATCGGCTCCTATGGAGCCGATCTCTCCGGTATAAACCGTGCCTTATAGGTTACAATTTCAATTGAGCAAACTATCAAACAGTCTAACCATTTGGAAGTCTTTTTCTTTTTAAATTTGTACTAAATTGTTAAATTTCTTGTTGTACACAATGTTACCCCTTATATTATTGCAATCGCTGTTAGCATTCGGTGTCTTGCGGAAGTGAATCTAGGTGCTTTACCGTTCGCTTAACTGAAGCTGTGGTTTGTGTCAATTTTGGGAACTCATCCTGCCGCTTTTTCTTGGTTTGAGAAAACGACTGTTTTCAACCGACCCCATTTCTTTATAGCAAAAGTGCTTTCCATAGCCGGTGTAGCACTTAATACTAATTTATCGTAACTTCCGTCCCAATTTCGTAGTGTAGGTAGCGCCATCTTTACGGATCTTTTCCAGGAAAATCGAGGAAAATCGAAAATCGAAAACCAGGAAAGGCGGGTAAAAAAAATCGAGATCTGGTTCAACCATTTTTCCTGTAAAAAATCGTTGTACCAGATCTCGATTTCTTTTCAATTGTTCATCAGGGTCAATACATTTTATTTTACCATCTGCGCTGACATGTATCGCGCATTTGACAAAATCGTGAACAGTCGTCAGTTGAAACAGAGTGCATTTTTTCTTAAAAATTTAAAGGATTTCCCGAACGTCCGTCGTTCCGTGGAAAATTCATGGAACGATTTTGTTTTGCAGCAAGAAACTGTCCCTCCCAATTTCTTTATATAACTTGGTAAATATCACGATAACATTTTATAAGGGAAATAATTTTCAGGTTTGAGCAGGTTACTTGATCCCCAGGATCCCCCAGGAGGCGACCTGGTAATTTTTCTTAGTCCAGGCTTATTATAAGCTATCTAGGTAGGGATATTTAACGTGAACCTGACATCGTACAGGCACGGGTCCCACGGCTTTACTTCCATTCAGAAGAAAGGCGCGTTATGGAATATCTCTCGCCCGAAAAATCCCGAAGGTGTCGGCCGGAATCGAAACCGCGATCACGGGCTAAGAGGCGAACGCGCCTCGCTACTCTCTGCCATTCGACACCCTTATAACACTCCTTACTGACACTCCATATAAAGGGGGATTAATAGATCATGTATGTGGATCGGCTATTCATAGCCGTCGAACATACTGAAAATGTGCAATATCATAATGCATTAAAGTGGAGTTTTACCAAGAACACTCTGTAATACGAATTAAATGCCGTATTTTACTTTGATAAGCGACAACCCACAGAGATTTTTTTCTGTCTTTCTCAGAAACTCTTAAGCTGTATCTAGTTTCAAGAACTAATGGAGCATTGCTGACATAATATATATGTTATAATTCAGACAACCAACTTTTTATGAGTACGAGGTATGCACATACTCGCTAAAAGTTCTTTCAATAGGAAGCGTTAAATAGGTTCCTTTAAATAATGCCTTCCATCTTTTGACAAAGGCAAAATATTCAGTAAATAATGATGTTATGATCATTATGTGGCATCGATAGCGCCATGTACAGTACATATTTTAGGGTTCATTTTAGTTTATGTGTGCCCTTCTACTGAATCGCTAATTTGTTCACATTTTCGGCAATTATTTCTTAAATTTTGGTTAGCTAGTAGTAACAATGCTCGCAATAACCGTTAAGTCGTAAACTAGGAATCTTGAAAGAAAAAGATAACCAAGAGTAAAGTTAACTGATTATTTAGGCTATATGTAAAACGCCATTCAGCTATTTGTGATGTGCCAATGAAAGATATGTTTGCTATTGTAATTATTATCTAAAGATGCGGGTGGGACGTTCACAAAATTAGACAAACTGAAGGCAAACGATAAAAACGATACGCCGATTCATGAAACAGTTGAGAACATAATGAGCGGTGATTGATGACGTTTTTAATGTTAAAATTACAAATATTTAATGTACAGGTGTACGCCTTAATTAGATTCGCCCAACAATGGTTTCTACCGAAGCTGACATTAAATGTAGATTAGGTTTATATTACATCTCGCATTTTTACAAGATGACGTTGCTTTAGGTGACATTTAAAAGCGTGGATGGATAATTAGGACTTCCTTTCAATTTAATTATAACGTAATAAAACATCATCGTTTAGTATTTTAGAACGATTCAGCCAATGTGGTGCCCAACATAGGCTCCAAGGCTATCACTAAAACCTCGCTGGTGAATGTCAACATTTGTTTCCCTAGTGACGTGAAAGACGCTCAGCAGCGACAAATAGGGCAAAATAGGGCTAGGCAAAATTATCAGGTCGCCTCCTGGGGGTTCTAGTTCTAGTTCTGGACCTCCTTAACAAATAGCTCAGATACAACTGGTCATTCGACCCCCGCCATAGGCCCCTCTCTTGGGGGCTGCTTGTGGGTACATATTGTAATTGTAATAAAAGATCCTGGCTCAAAACGGCCATCGCCTGGTTTAATGCAAACTACGCCGCCTAGCGGTGGAAGTCCGGAATTCGTTATCGCAATGCAGCGACAACTTCAAAGTTAATGATTCCGTCAATGAAGCTCACAATAATTAATTACACAAACGCTTTCTGTTCGGTTGGTACGATCCAAATTTTTTTTAAAAATTTATCTACTAATGACACTTTCAGAAAAAAATGTGGCTTCTTTTAAAAAACTGATGTGGTTGAAACAAGAGTGAACGCTAGAGGCCAGCACCATCTGGGTTGACAAATGATTGGATGTATGTTGTTGAATGGATGTGAGAGCTGGGTCCTCAGGAAGACTGAACAAAGCAGGATAGATACAGGACAGATCGATTGAGCTCTGGTACTTGAGATGGCTGCTCCGAGTACCTTAGACAGCAAAACGAACCAGCAAGTCAGTGCTGGAGGCTATTAAGTCAGACGAATCTCTGGAAGTCAGAGTGGTTGAGACTGCGGCTGTCCTATTTTGGCCATGCAAACATATGCAAGTATGGGAAATGATAATAGGGCAGAAGATGCGTCAACTGACCCTGCAGCAACTACGAGAAGAATCTCCGACAACATTGGAGATCTTTTATCTACACAGACGCTCGCAAACGACTTGACGGCGCATTCCTTTCGTTTTCGTGCAATAATTAGTTTACATGGTAATTCATTCTGTTTGAGGACATTAGATGATCCAGAAACAGCAGTTGTTAATTGCAGTATCGCAAGAACGACTGCATGTATGAGGGACATTTACGATAAAACATCAACGATTGAAGTACTTGAAAGAAGTTCATTTCAGAAATTGACCGTTTATGAGATTTCCCGCCGTCTTCAATAAATGACACATTTTAAGAATCGATTATATCGTCATCCCGTGAGCACTCTACGTTTTTGATGAACAACCTCTGGGGAAAATCGTCATAGAATATACACTATATTGTTTTTACTATCCGAGAGATAAAATAGTTGTCAGAATAACCTCTAGACCATTCAGTCAGCTCGTTGATCAGGACTCTTTCAGAAACGGAGTTCTTAAAAGTCGAAAATGGACGCCCCCCCCACCCCCGACATTGGTCGAATCTGTTACCTCACCGCAACATGTGGCGCACCAATTTTCGAAAACTAATTTCGTTTCGCGTCTGACGGAAGGAAGGAAGTGTTACTTATGCTGACTTAATTCGGAAATCGTCTACGGCGCGGTTGCCTTTTGATCTCCCGAATAGAAAATGTGAACGCACTGTGATATATACATTATACAGTCGGTTTTTATTTTTATTTTTCGGTGGAGCGAAATTAAACTGTTTTGCATTCAACCATAGCAATGCCGCATCTGGAATGCTTCCTTGTGTTAAAATAATAAATCCAAAAAATAAGTAAGCCCGGTTGGCATTCACAATGTCGGGTTGGTCAAAATAAGAAGTAAAGTGTGGAAACTTCCATATCTGTTAGAAATCCACAGAAAAATATTAATTTACAACTTTCGAAAAATACGTTATGTTAACATTTCTATAGATATGTCGGTCATTGTGTGCGAAAACTATTCCTCGGAGGGTAGGAAGGGACGCTTTACTATCTGATGGCGTTGGACAACATTATTGTCCTTTTATAAACAGGATAACCATTTAGGATTCCGAGTGCTGAACTGATTTTACTCAGTTAAACTGACAAAAAAATTATTTTAATATAATATTTTAATATAAAACGGGCTTGAGTTGTACAAATTTTTCAGGCATTTCAGTATAGGATCAATTCAGAGATTTGATCATAATACTTGCGCTTTTGCTTGATTTAAAAAAGTAAAACATGATTCGATATTTGCTTGGTTTTATCAAACCAGTTTTACTCGCCTGGTCGCAGACTCGCACACAACAGTTATGAGCCATGCTCCCCCAACTAATTTCGGGGGATTGTGAACAGCAATTTCAATATATTTCACGAAAATCCAATTGAAATTGAAATTTTGTAAACGTTTTTTCTAGGAAATATCGCATCGATAGCAAATATGCCATTGGTTTCGCTGTGTTCGTGCGGTCTAGCTGTTGGTTGGCGCTGTCAAATTGGTAGCAATTTTTCTTAATTTACCGCAATAATTCAGATATGAGATAGTGTATCTTTTGCAAGCTGAAAGGAAAATGGAAACATTTATATCCGATTTTTTCTTTTTCTTAGAATGCTATTTCTTCCTAATTAATCAATGTGGATTTTTTTAATAATTCACAGCTGATAGAAGAAACTTGCGGCGGAGTGTGGGAGCCTAAGCTGAAGGTGTTGGTTAACATTTCAGAGTGATATCGATTTTTTCATCCAGAGCAGTGTGAACTATCTGATATACTAAGTAGCTTCTTAATTATAATTTGGAGCATACAGGGGATCAAATAAGATATCCGTAATAGGTTGAGTAGGCAAAAAATTACAGAATTACCAAAGATACAGCAATGGATCATTCGGTTAAATGCAGAGTAAGGCACAATAGCTGCATCACAAATTCACCTAAACTAATTATTCGTACCAGAGTATTCATAGGTAACAGTACCAGTCACCAAGTACAAAATTAGAGTTAGATTTTATTCCAATATCTATCTGACATTAATCACCATTGTTTATTAGCAACAATAACTAGTTCGAGACATGCTGATTATTCAGTCTCGAATGAACAAAACAAAATTATCATTTCACGGCTAGAACAATACCGACTACCGATAATTCAGAATCTACCAGAGACAGCAATTGACTCTCTATATGAAGCGCTTTGGGGCATTAAGCGGCGTTTAAATGTAAAAAGATCGGCTGCCAAGGAGCCTTCACCGCAACACCAATGGCGCCTTTCCAACGCTGAAGTGAGAGCGCTTTGAGAGCGCTACTACGGCGCTTTCTCGTAATGCCATTGCCGCTCATGTGATTGCGATTCACTGCGTTCAGTGAAAATGTTTCCCACGCAAGTCTCCCTTCAGAATAGGGAAATTTCTATTCGTAATGGGAACTACAAACGCTCGTTGGAGCCGCTCCTCGAGGACGTTCAACTTGTACGCAAATATCGTTTAGGAAAACTAATTGTAAGAAAAGATGAGCCGTCGATAAAGTATGTAAGAGTGTTGTGAACAGAGCCATGAGCACAGCCAGGTTTAATATTTTTCAACGCATTTTCTTAATGAATAAAAATATCAATCTATTGTACGAAATACACACCTTATTCAGATTTGCCAGAATTACGACCCAACATGCACTCTTGTGTTTATACTCGAAAAGCGTGACGCAATTTTCAATTTGTTTCAGCTTTTACGGGAGGGGGGTGGGAAGGGCTGCGAGATTTTTATTCGCGTTCGAAAAAATGGTATTCGGCGCAATGAAGCGCGTTAGAAATCGTATTCGACCGACACCATCTGATTCGACGTGACAGCAACCGTAACACCCACGTTCTGTTAACGCGGCCCAGATTCCGAAGAATCATCAACGTAACTTAGCATGCGCTATAAAAGCACGGATTAAAATTACGGGAAGGGGGAAGGAAGATAGTAAATCTCGAGGTGTTACGAAAGATAGCATTTAGGCGGCGCTTTAGATCATTTCGAGTTTACGGTCTTTTATTTCTGACAGCACCCGTTGCACAATAGTCCCCCTCTTTATATTCGCCAGCTAACTCTCATTAACATATCACCCCTCACGATGCACTTTTTATTTGCCTCCTTCGTTTTTAGTCCGTCTTTGGTGACCCAAGGCTGCTATTCTGGTAATTTCTACGGCGAAACTAAGATCTGGAACGATGGAAGCAAAAAATGTTCAACGAGCTTAAATTTGTTTAGCGCTGGCTACCTCGAATTGTTTGTTCTAGATAGCAAGCTAGCGCCCCTAACAGTTCCCCTTCCCACTTAAACTGGGATACTAGGGCAATCCAATCTCAGTTTGGAGCGCCTGAATCGTTTATAACTTTCTTATGGAAATCAGTAATCGTCGAAACTTTCAGTCAACGGGTGTCGTGTCACTGAGCACAAAGAGATTTGTCAATAACTGTCAGAAATCTGCAATTTATTTTTGATTTTTTTGGTTGCATATATTTTTTTAATACTGTTTTTTTTTTAAAACAGATGTTTGCACAAGCACAGATGTTTCAATTTGATATCGCAGGGTAGCTAGCGCTGATGTCAAATTAGTTCTGTTCTCATAAATACTATAATGGCAGATAATGCATTATCAGATTGTCAGGAATATCTGTAATTTTACGATCTTAAAAATTAAATCACAAAAGAAAATGATTCTTTAATTGTTGTCAGGAAAACAAAACTTGTGGAACATTTATATTTGCGCATTTTAGACAGAATTTCGGAGTTTCAGCATTATGACTGCAGAATGTTGGTTACCTCACTACAATATTTCAAGTAACTTGACTGAAATCTTTGGTGACTTTTAATCAAACGACTCTCAGTGAGTCGACTAAAATCACGAGAATAGCAACCCGCGATTCAAGAGACCACCCCCTCAATTAAATTATCTATTCCCGTGTTGAAGCTCAACCTATCTTTTGACCCTGATTCCCGGCATGTCCACAACGATAGACGTTGTTCAGCCATGTTTAGGGGATGGAGTGCCATACACCATGTGGATACGATAACAAAACATCAAGCAAAAAAGCTTATTGCGAAATTAACCAATGTCGTTTCAAAAGCAACCCCTGATTTTGTACCGCAAGGCTCAAGGCGTTTCTTTTGTCCCCAATTATCATCGCTTCCCGATAAAGCTCAGCGGGACCTGCACCTGAAATAAAATGATGTCACCTCTACGGTGAAATAAGAAGTTCCCAAACAAAGGATATATTTTAGACGGACTGAAACATGTTTTGAGAAAGGTAGAGCAAGACAGAACTGGTGAGCGTCGACGTGAAACTGCTCGCCGATCAAACAGGATGACAACATCGATGCTGTTAACGATATATAATAAACTAAATGTAACTCTGGACGAAAACAAACTGCTGTTAACGAGTTTGTGCAGAGTCAAGAAGGACAGCCGCAAACGCACCTTTCCCAGCGTACAAGAGAAGGTCTATAGAAAGAAGATTAACAATGTGGATGAACTGAGAGAGCAGATTCAGAAGGCATGGAATGAAATATTGATAAATACTATCTAGCATTCTTTTTTCAGTTTAGATTTTTAAAATAATAAGCCATAAAGCCTACGCCATGGCAGGAAACCGCGGCTACGTGCAAAGGAGGTGCTTAGACGGTTCGGTCAGCTCACTTCTACGAATAATAAGAAAAATTCAATTGAAAAACGAGACCGATGTGGTGTTGGAACCAATTGCATTTTTTCCTGCGACTCCAAAATAACTTTTAGCAGCAGTGAATCGCACTGCTGGAGATTCTGTTCCTCAATTTGGGGCAATATGATCACAATTGGGAAGATATTTTAAGATCGAATGGGTAAATTCATCAATGAACGCCGGGAATTCAATCTCTCAAGTCTGTCTATCAACTACCTGAGCTGAAAATTATATTTAACTTAATTGAGGCGGGTGGTGCAGAGCACTCCTGGAACTGAAAAAGTACACCATGCTTACTTAGGGGGCCACCACCATGATCAGCGACAACATGGATTTAACGTAATTTCACATTCGGCTCGACAGATGGCGCTCTCTGATTTCACAGGCATTGGCGCCCTCCAGCGAGAAACCATGTCCCCCTCTCAGTAGATTGGATGTGCACCCCCCAAACGTCAACACTAGACAACGTGTTATCTCGACACTTTCAAACTCGCCACCCGGGAAATCTCACCAGAACAGAGCCCAACCTGCTGCCGACAATTCGCCATCATGTACCCGCGACTTTCATGAAAGCCCCATATTCTAGTAACAATTCGCCAACTGACTACACACGTATAGGTGGCGTCAACGGCCCCCGTTTTCATTCAGCTAATCTGATTTATTGCAACACTGGCCAAATAGATATAGGCAAAAAAGAAATACCGACGCGCCTTATTTTCTACTAAAAACGGAAATTCGTTTTCGCCGCGGCTCTTTCTAGACGTTGCCCCTGTAGGTTTTTTTGGAAAAGTTTTTGCGAATAAACCAGGTTCACCTTTGTCGGCCGGTGATGCAGTGCGAACTTCTACGAGTTTTTTCATCTTGTAGTTGAAAAACGAATTGGCAAAGTGAAATTCTTAAAATATCCTCATGTTGAGTATACAGTGTAGGTGAATTGCGCTGCACATCGTACATATAAACACGAATGTTTTTTTTGCCTTTTTCATGTTCCAAACCATTTAAATATACCACAATCGTGTGAATTATAGAAAATATACAGACGTCTATGATTAAAATTTAAAAAATGGTATGGATGAAGCCTTAAGTTAGTACTGGTGGTGCGATGACGACCGATTTGCAAAGCTCAATACAATTTCCCCCATAATATCTGAGCATATAAATTCTGTCAAAGCCCTGTGAATGTTTAAACCACTTATAAGTTTGTGATCAATTTACGGTATTCTGATAATTCGAATATCATGTCTAAACAATGTCATCGGTATATAAATATTATCTCTCGATTTGTGAAAATCAGGTTTCAGCTATTTTTAATTTCAGATACATCATACATGAAACCAATTTTAATTTTTCAATGTTTATTCGAGTCCGCCATTAACTGATTTTTCTCGGTTATGATTCGAACTCGGTTCGCTTAATCGATGCGTGTTTTCTCGAAACCGCGGTCAAAGCTGCGGTTTTTAAAAATGTGCTATCTTTGGTACCGGAATTTTTAGGGGAATATGGGACGTATCCCGCAGGTATAATTTTGACCAAATTCTCCTCTATTTGATAGAGTCCTATTTATGACAATAAAATTGATCGGAAAGGCTTTTACTATGAAGCAATCTATCATTGCATTACGCATAGCACTGGAGAGTTACAAATAAATACGATATCAGTATTCCTTTATTGAGGTGACAAAGCTTCAAACGAAAATGTTAAACGTCGTGTTGGCGTCGAACATAATTTTAATCAATTCAATGGTTGTTTAAAGATTTAGGGATTGCCCAGATAGTTGGTCTTGTTGCACGCCTAAACCTTCACGCGAAAACCACCATTGGAGGCGTTCCTTAAACGTTTGTTGACCCCAGAGATCTTTGTTATCCTTAATCCGCATTTCCATAATAATCTAGATTTGCAATACGTCGCATATTGAAAATTGCGGCACTTCCGGTTGGACCGTGATTTACGAACTGGAAGTGTTCACCACACACCACCGAGCTGCGTATTACCGCGGCACAGTCATCATATATACAGTGAACGTCAGCGTGTGCATGCGGCACCCCCATTTTTGTTTTGGTGGACGGGGAACACAGAAACGGGGCCCAGAAAAATCTATGCGCGCACACAACACATAATAGAACGAACATAATGGGCCAAATATGGCAACCATTAGGGAGAGTGTTAACAAAAGTATCTGGCAGAACAGAGTCGTCCGGGGTTACGACATGCGCTTGTTGTGCGTCCATGCAAGCACTATGGCAAAAGTAATTGTGTGATGCTAGGGTAGGTGGGGGAGGGAGGGGACACCATCTCTCTCTCTCTCTCTCTCTATCTCTCTCTATCTGTAGTCGTGGCCAAGAAAATGAATGCGATGGAATATTGTCCATTGATCTTCAAACCACTTCCCTGATATTTACTTTATCATCGGTAGGCGCTGTTATCGTACCACGGAAGTGGATGTGGTTTCAATTGTCGCCGATGTTAGCACTACTTCAGACAGGCTGCCAAATCATCATTAGCCACTGGGATTGCATCGTTGATGTGATCAAAGAACTGAAGGCTTAGAAACGACTACCACATTTTATATACATTGTAGACTATGCATACAGATTGGTGGATTCGCGCATTTTTGGAGTAGTTTCGCCACTTGTACTACTCGTCGCAGCCAGACATGTGTTGCGATTTTTGGTTATTCGATCGAAGATTAGCGAAAATGAATCGCTCGCATAGCGCTGAAACTGAAACACCGAGTAGGGTACAGAATCTCCTTAAAAATATCCTGTTGTGATACTTCAGTTCAGATATTATTAAATTTGTAAATAATCATCACACAAGACCGATTGTCACTGTTAGATTCGCTAGGTAACGCTGCCTACTTCTTTTGCCACAAAAAAATGAGATAATACAACCAAGATGATAAACTAGCAGCTGTTGACGGTCTTGCAAAATTCCATGGAGCTACCCTACAGAGTATTGATTTCGATGTAATTCAACTATAATATAACAAAGGACCAATCGTTAAGCGACAGCTAATGTTTCTTTTAACTGTTTTGTGCTCCCGGAACTACAGTTTAACCAGATAATATCGAAATTAATCGTGGACTGACTTGGGTCTAATTTGCTGTGGTTTCGGCGGTACCGGGTTCGATTCCCGGCGCGGGCTCTCGAAAATGTCGATCCCGGGGTACTGGTCGTTCCCCCTTGCAAAGTGCCTAAGCACCATGAGGGGACGTAAAGCCTGTAGTGCGGTTGTCTACAGTTGATATAAAAAAAATTAAAAAAATTGTTTGCTTTTGTCGATCAGGGCTGGAGGAGCTACAACTTCTCTGGGTCAATTTCTTTAGAGCGCTCACTTCAAATCGTGCAAGCAGTAGTGATTCGAATACCGAGTGAGTTGTTTAACCCACTAAGCTGTGCCGATTATGAACTCGATCGATCGATTCTCTGGGGGAAATAAATCAATTGCCAATTTTTATTGTGACATGCACAATTGCAACGCGACAATTTTTTTTTTGAAAGTGTATAGAAATCACCTGTCGCCCTGGTGCTAAAAACTGATTCAAACGTGTCGAAATACTAAATATTCTAACTTTCAATTGACAACCAAATTAAGCTCCAGCTCACCGCGATGTCATTGTGTTCCACGGCTTCGCTGCATAAATAATGGCAAGATTATGTCACTTTGATTTGTGGTACAGTAAATGTTGAAAAATCACTGCCAAATATTATTTTAAAGGTTTGGAATGAATTCATAGGTTTCGCAATTTAAACTATCGAGAATACGAATGCGCACAGAATATGCGAAAAGCATCAAACAAACTCAATAAAACTAAACATGTGAAATGTGATTTCTCAAAACAATTCGGAAAAATGTTATTGGGTTCCGAAGTGCTGAAATTCCATACGTGTCAATAGGAAGGAACTGTTATTAAACAAAATGCCCATTATTCATTGTTTTATTCAAGTTTGAAAGAATCACTGTGTTAAATTATTGCTGTTTATTATTTTTAGTAATATGAAATGTAAAAACTACATGAAAAAGTCATATTATTTGCAAGCTGGGTATGGTTTCCCCGACGAATCTTCGGCGCCCTGTGATTGGCTGATTTGGTGACGTTTCGCCTTCGAAGTTGCGAAACGTCACCAAATTAGTCAGTCAATCACAGGCCGTCGAAGATTCGTCGGGAAACCATACCCTGGTTACTTAATACAAGAGTTTCTGAATAACTAGGAGCATTTATCGAGTTATAACGATAACTTTAAATACATTTTCAAATTTACCAACGGCAAAATGCGCGAACCTTCGTCGCATTCACAGAATGGTTATAAATGATCGAAACCTGTTTGATGTCCGAAATGAAGAAAGGTGGCTACACTCAAGTCGTCTCAATTTGCAGTGTGTGCAGTTTCTCCCGTATTTCCCGAGCATTCACAATGTCGGATTGGTCGCGCATTCGCAGAACTCAATTGTGCGTCACCACAAACAATAAATTGCTGGCGTTCTCGTTCAGGAATAGTCAGCCTTACACGCTTGCATCCCGAATTGAATTAGTTTTGAAGTAACCCTATTCGAACGTTTTGAGCAGTCCTAATCTATTGGCTTAGCGCGCGGCAGACTGCAGCGACCCCACGCGGAATATAAACCAACCATCCAATCGGCCAAAATCCAACATTGGATTGAGTTCGTATAGCCACACTGCATTGAATGAAACAAAAAAATAATTTATTAGTGCCACCAATGGCCTAGATGACGGCAGGATATGTGCTAAACAAGATGGCGGTTTCGCGCCTTTTTGGCATGGCGGCATTCAAGAAGTCTGATTTGAAAAAGTATCGGTACAGATCGACCCAGCAGTGCCAATACTTTTACGAACAGATGGAGCCATTGTTTTTTGGCGGGCTCTTCAGAGTAAAACTCGCCAATACGAGTCCATTACGTCCTACTGCATATATATTCCACAAAAGAACAGGCCCGCGCTGGCGCCCTCCAGGAACCAGAAATTGGTACCCTGTCAACGTCGAGTGAGCCGGGAACGTGA
Source organism: Mycogona germanica (assembly GCA_034698785.1). Taxonomy (NCBI): domain Eukaryota; kingdom Metazoa; phylum Arthropoda; class Diplopoda; order Chordeumatida; family Chordeumatidae; genus Mycogona; species Mycogona germanica. The sequence continues at coordinate 4,020 of JAQGBY010002900.1, read as the reverse complement.
CAAAAGCAAACAGGCATTCAAGGCTGCCATAATTGAAAAATGGCGACGATCTGCCGTGTCAGTGCTCCACGTAGCGTAACACATTCCTGAGTCTAATTGCTTTTGGTAATAGCCGTTGCGAGAGCTACAATGTAGCGAAACTCGAGGGTCAGGAGTGGATTAAAGTTTCTGAAAAATCATTTAAAAATTGTAATTAACTTCCCCAATCGGTTTTATCAAATTTTCTTCATCTTCAGCGTTGATTGAAGTTCAGTTACGGTTTACTGGTAGTGACAGCATTAATTCGAAATATTCATATAAACCCGGCGAACCATGTAGGTTGCATTGGAAATCGAACCATACGCGGGTTCACTTCGACCCACTGAATTTCGAAATCTGCATCCTTAATTAATTTGGTTTCAATCACGAGCTATTTTTGTGCCGAAATTATCTTATACTAAAAAAGAAATAATAATATTGGATAGTGTGACAGACATGTTGTCAATATTGGGATGGGAATCGTTAGAGGATCGTAGAAAAGCGACCAATATTGGGCTTCTTGCTCGTATTCTGAAGGGGGATTGTATTGTCAAAATTGGGGAAATTGTGAAGCAGGCTCCTATACTAGGTGCAGAAAAACGAGTCATATTAAAATGGTTGAGAAGTGTGTCGACAGTAGATTACTTGACGAGTCTCAAGTCAAAGGCCTGTTATGATAGGGCAACCACACCTTTGTCCTTAACTGGTCGTTCGACCCCCGCCATATATAGCCTAGGGACCACCCGAGCCTGCTTGTGGGTACATATTGAATTTTTAAAAAAATCGAAATTGAAATAACGAATCATATTCCAGATGAAGTTCACTTGAAGCAAATTATAAATTTTTAAGGTCCTAAACATGTAATCACATTTGATTAAATGCAATGGCAAGAACGAATCCGTATAGAAACACAGTTTGCCTTAATTGCAGTCAATTGCTTACCCAAAAGCAATGAGGCGCCACGCAAACGCAGCGCCGCTCGTGTTGGTTGATGGAATATGATCTACCAAAACAATTGTGATGCCTTAAAATGCGAACACATTTTTTTTGTTAACGTTCGCCTATCAAAATTTAAAATATTGTTTTATGGCGTTTGTCGAGCAAAAGTCGATTTTGAATTGTTTTCATGGAGAGTCATCATGCAACAGAAGTACGCAGTTGGTTTTATTACAGATAGCAAAAGATTATTTTATCCCAGTTTACCACATGTTCCGTAAGCCTCTTTTTATTAGGTTGTACGCATGGAGGGTTTGTTTGCTTTTCAATGATTGAATGATAAGTTGAGCAATACGCGTTTATCAACAATTTTCTGTTTACTTAAATAGCGATGGAGAATTGTTAAAGACGAAAATTCATCCGCGACTGGCAAACATGCGTAGGCGAATTTCAATTATACAAGGAAACATTTTCGAGGTAATTTAAATTTGGTAGCTCGTAGAAAGTGAATTCTATTTATAATATTTTTTGCGATCACGCGGTTATAATTTAATAGAAATTTTCTAGTTTATTCAAACGGCATGAACTAGCGGAATTCAGTTTTACATTAAGAAAGAAGAGTTGTTGATCTTTTCTCAGACACCAGAGATCCATGGATGTGTCCACACTGGTGAAGAGAAAACGTAACCACTGGGAGCATCCAATGTTCGATAATCCAAAAACAAACTAATGATATTTGCGTTTCCTTAATCGCATCTGTATTAATTTTTCGAACTTCTTTGCTAACTGTATTTTAAGGTACCTAAAAAGTTAGTAATTAAGACTCGATTATTAGCTGCCTAAGCTAAATTATTTGACTAAACAATTATGCAATTTTTCTGTCGGATAATAAACTAATAATTATCTAACTCTGTTCTGTCGATGAAAACCTCTTTAGCTTAGGTTGTCGAAAATAGTTATTGAGAGACTGGTAATCGTTTGTCAACGACTATTTTATCAGGTAATTTTTCCTTGAGTGTCTTGTGATTAAAGAACTGTTGGTCAGCCCTTTCATTATCTACATGAAACTCCCATTGAAACACATTATGAGCAGCTCAGTGCTTTTCCGATTTTTTCAACAGTCATATTTCAGGGTTTTCAGGAACTCACAATCGGAATTACTGAAGGAGGCGGTGACCCTGCTTCCTACTTTCCATTAAATAGCATTTAGTTACTGTAAGTAATCAGTACCTTCCCGCAAACAATCCGCCCTAGACTTTGTTCCCAGGGTCTCAATGGACGTGCCCTTCACATAGTGCCTAAGCACCAAGAGGAGTACAGAAACTCCTGTAGTAACTACAGTAGCTACGGATCATGTGTGTTAATTAAACATTCAAGGTTGTAGTCCTATGATCCCATTTAGAAATAGTATTTCATATTCGAAATGTTTTTTAAGAGAAGAGAACCTTGTGCTTTGCTTGTGATGTGGTTGTGCGGGGAATAGACGAATGAGAAAATGTCTGCTGCGTTATTAAAATCAGAGTTTGTTTAATCTCCCAAACACCCCCATTAGTACGATTGCCCACCAGAGGACAAATGAAATTGTAATTAAATGATTAATTAGTTGGAAGCCAACAGCATTTTGCAAACTTGTATTGAAAACTTGATTGGAATAGTTTCCGGGGTTCAATCGCCGAAAGCTTGGAAGAGCAATCCGCGATTGATTTCTGCTGTTTGAATTTCAGGTACATAACGTACGAGTATATATACATGCACTTTATTTACGAGCCAATATATCAACCGGAGGGGAGGGGGAGTTCATCTTCATTGGCTAATATGACACCAATTCACAGTTACTTTACACAAAGCGGATGGTGGCATTCATTTTGACCAATACGTCGGCGGTTTGCTGACTTTGATCTTAATACGTGCCTGCTCTTGCTATAGAAAAGCAGCTTAAATGATATGCTGGTTCATTAATTAATTAAATATGATTCCCCCTTCGGTGAGTGCAATTCAGAAATATGGAACGTTTTTCGCTGAAAGCGTCTCTTGGACAAAATCGGCACCACAAAAATTTGACTCAATTCGTACGTCGCTAAACCAAGTATTAAATTGCTACTTTACAATAGCTTACAGCTTATGCCTTCCAATAATTAGCCCCGAGATGTACTGCTGCCTAGCCACTAATATACATGCATATTGAAATTTTTTATGATGTTTTTTAAATTTTGTCTCAATAAAAAATAGAACCAACTTGTCTGAGGTGCATGGCTTCATTGTAATTTCAATGTAAAATGTAATAATATTAAAAATTCTGATCTGCCAAACAAGTAATTTTCTCAGAACGTTGTTCTAGAATATAATTATAATATATATATATATTTAATATATTATATATATATACATATATATAATTATATTTTTTGTGAATGATCTTTTAAAACAATTTCAATGTACTAAGTTTTTCAAAAGTACTTTGAACACAATTTTTCAACATTGTTATGGAGAGTCGTAAATAAACATGAACACCTCGTTCATCATACAACAATCAATCAACAAAACAACATTTTCACAAATAATTTAAAAATTCATAGCGAGTCTTTTGGTATCTATAAGCTTTCGTAAAATCTTCAACAAGTTGATTCACGTCACTCTAAATACAATGTACACTGTAAGATTTTCGTGTAGAAAATGGTTAACAAAACGTAATCGCTAAGAATGGGCATCGTTCAGAGACCATATGCTTGCATACATAAACTTTTTTAATGACTGTTCGTTGTTTCTGATATGAGCGCCAGAATCACGGCATCTACAAGTGGTTTGCCAATATTTATATAGACTCTGGGGCAGAAGAGACTTTTTATAATTAAGGCAGCGCATAAACTTTTTCCGTGCCGGTGTTTCTATTAGAAATTTCGAAGAGCTTTCAACGTGGGGGCCTTATCCTTTCGAATGAACTGCTTGAGGTACACGACGAAGTGACTTAGTGATCAGTAGTGACGACAGACTTTTTTTTTTTTTTTAATTCACTGAAGTGACGGATCACAACAGGAAGATTCTGTACCCCTCTCAGAGCTTAGGCCC
>JAQGBY010002899.1:0-21088 GCA_034698785.1 Mycogona germanica | reverse complement strand
CCGGGAATCGAACCCGGGACCGCCGAAACCACAGTCAGTCGCTAAACCAACTGGGCTACGACGAGTCGTACAATTCCATTTTTAAGTTGACCAGAAAATGATAATAGATTAATAACTCACAAATCGACTTAATCACTAATTATATATTTAATTTATATAAATAATCCAAAAATAAAAACGATGGAACATTTTTTGATGAAGTTTTATTTTTGAATATCGGGCAGATTTAACTCAAATTGGTTTTAATTGAATACATATTAATGAGCATGAACTAACTAAATCTGAAATCGCTTTAATCAAAACTGCTCAGACCATTTGATCTATGTCGCCTCGATTTTCCTGGCACCCTGTACGCGGGCCTGCTCCTACGACCGGCGCGACAGCAGCGACACCTCACGGCCAATTGCCGGAGTAGCTCTCAAGTCGAAAGCCCAATTCGTTTCGGATATTCGTCAGCGAGCATAAAGGCTAGAAACGAAAAAGGAACGCAAAGCAGCGTGAAAAGAGTTGACGTCGGCGCCAGACTTTACTCCCCCGCCCGAGTATTGTGCAGCGGCGGCCGTTTAGACGTGGTAAGGTTGCGATGCGCGGAACGCAGTCAACGGAACAGATCAATTAGAATAGGCCTACGTGCTGCTGCTGCTGCTGTGCACAGCAGTATTGCACGGGAACTATCCAACCACTAGTTGTATCCTCCAAAGACCCCTTCTGGCACCCGATTCCAGCTAACCCATCACCAACTAATACAAATAACGCGATTGTTGACAGTGGCAACGTTGTTGGTAAGACCTACATCTCTTGCCACTTAATCAGTCCTATATTTAAAGATGGCATTTATCCAAGGTTTACCTTATGCGTGACCGCCGCGCCACCTAGCGTATGACATCACACGGTTCCCTCTTCTCTCAAATCGATACCTATGTAATATATATCGCCTTATAAGGGGATATTTAACGTTAGATAATATCGAAAAGTTTATCAATTGGATTCTTGTCTTACAAATCACCAACTTATCACCTTGAATATATTTCTGTGTGTATCACCCCATAAAAGTTCAATCATTTTTCAAAAATTGTTTAATGTTACGCCCTCTTTTAGCAAACGGTCTTATGAAGACCAACATATGAGAAAAATCCAATTTCTAGATAGTCGAAAATGTTCAAAGGCATCGCGAGACTCCACATGGAACAGCAGCTCCCCCTTACGATCGATACAGTAAGCCACTGGAGCGGAAGATGAAGAATGACGATCTGCCAGTACCGGCTGACGTACGACATGGCGCTAACCCTAATTGAGGAACAGTTACACCGTCTGGGGAATATCGTATACAATATATACTTTTCTGGAATGGACTAGCTCACTGTTAGCAACTTGTAATTTTGTAAACTTTGAATATGTTAATACTCAAACAGTTTTAATACAATATTTTTATTTTCCACATCTGTTGTGAACGCATGCTGAGAAACAAAACAGCGGGCGGAACACATACAGAGTAAAGATGGCAAATTGTAAAGCAGCGATGTGATGTGTGATTGCCTCGCAACACGGGGCAGCGATGCATCTACGTGGGGCGATTGCCTGGTGGTTTATCAGGCGAGAAAAATTCCTCCGTGTGTCTTCCGACGAAGTGGAAGTTGAGTCGTGGGGCCATTGCCTGCACGATATCTGTACAAGATCAGGCACACGTTAAAGATCCCTACCCAGGTAGCAAGCTTAGACTAGGAATTATTACCAGATCAATTCCTGGTGGGGTTTCAGTCGGAAACGCTGGGGATCCTCCTGATTAAATATCTCAAGAAAGTGGTACGGGGTTTTATTGTGAGATTGAATCAAAACTCGGGCATTCAATTTGTCTGTGGGAGAGCTCACCGCAAATGAGGCTGATGGCAACAGGTGGGCAAATTGTAATGCAGCGGTGTACTGTGTGATTGCCTCAAAACACGGGGCAGCAATTCGTTTTACGCTAGAAACCAGTGATATCTAGTACTTACATGTGTTCAATACAGTGCCGATAGTAAATTTCAACACATAGACCCACGGAAGCGTACAGGTCTGCCGAAATATGTTTTTGGATTAGATGGATACCCTCTTATGTCCTCACATTTTTTAAGAAGTCCCAAAATGTAGAATGAATATAGAAAAAAATCGAATTAGAACAGTGTTATATTTCGCATAGATTTACTAGAAAATTGCAGTGTAGAGCTGAAATATTAAGCGGCAGATAGCGCATCCAAATACGGTTTCAGAATTTCGTATCACGATCACGTAACCACATGAGACCCAGTGCCGTTATGTGTTCCTGACAACTGAACGCCCCAGGCGTGCCTATATAACAAAATTCGATCAATTATCACAATTTGGGCGTCATAAGCGCCCTCTGAGTGTCCAAACATCTAAAAATATCCTAATTTCAATTACAAAGGCGAGAAGACTATCATTTTTCGAACGCAATTTTTAATATCAAGTTATTATTCGTCTAGTCTCGTTGAAGTGGGGCACAGGGTCCGGTGAGCATTGAACGTACACGACCTGTACATCTCCACTAACTCGACAATGAGCGGCAATATTTGCTCGCCACTCGGCGCCGGCAACCACACAACACTGCGGATCCGCGTAGCGAGCGGAAAGAAAAACCTCATCCAGCGTTCCAGCCCCCTTAATCCAGACGGCGTGATGGATTTTTGATGTCGGCCTGTCGACGGGGCCCGGCCTAAACGCAGGAGTGAAAAATTATTATTTAATATCGACCAAGAAATCTGGGAACTTCTCTCCAACACACACACACACACATACTCTCGCTCCACCTTCCCATCACCTTCTCGCAGATGGAAAGCGGGGTGGTGGGCATCATTTCTCGACAAGCGTCTAAGGAGAGAAACCGTGCCTGTTCTCATAATCCTCTAATGGTTTGCCTTCGACCGTTCTTTCGCCAGAAGATTGACAGAAGTTGTGTGAACAATTTATTAGCGATGGCGCAGGGCCAACCCGAATATCAACCCCCCTCGCTGATGGGTCAGATTGCTATTTTGGTAGGCGTCTGAGAACCGGTTGTCCTCGGCGCTTTCAGGTTTTAACAACCCGTTTGAAAATAGCTGTTGCAGTGCCTAATGCGAAACTTGATAAAATATGTGAAAAACATTTTTGTTTGAAGAGTGAGCTTTATTTCAACTTTTGGTTAGAACGAAATTTAATTTTAAATTTCGAAATCGCACATGTCAAACATGTAATTCTTTCTAAAATGAAATGATTTAAAATGACTTAATAGAACAAATCGACTTAACCATCAAGAAATGTCAACTTATTTTGCTAAAAATTATTTCACTAATGAGATTTAGGATTTTCTACATTGATTTACGAAAGTGTACACTCTGAATTTCTGATAATATACGTGAATACAAATGTCGATTTAACGAGTATGACCCAATCCCAATCTATCAATTACCCAATCTACCTAGAAATATGCAAATATTTTCTCGGAACATGAACGTATCTGAATCATTTGAGCAACGATACGTATGCAAATATAGCGGTTTATTTCAAAGTGAATAACGATGTAGTTCACATTTCTAAGAGAAAACGATTTCTTCTACTAAAACGGAAACGATCGATCTGAGCATTAACCAAGTGTAATATGCAGAACTTTGTATTTTATATTCGTTTAAAACACCGTATACTTCTTAATTGCAATGAATATTAATGGAATTTCAGGAAACAGCCTACCTTCTACCACAATGTAATAAATACAATTTTTGGAAGTCATTTGTTGCGTTTCTAATCTACTGTATACGCTTGCATGTAAAAAATTTAATAATCGTTGCAGACCTTATCGATTAAATGCAAAAAAACCGAGACGCAACCTATTAATATTCGAGACGCAACCTATTAATTTTCGAGAAACAACTCCTTCGAAGATCAAATAAACTGTTAGTGTCGGTTGATTTCATTGAAATTTTTTAATTTGAAGTTGGCAAAAAATTCTGATGTATAACAGACAATCGAAATGAATATTTTGTCACTGACATCATTGTTTAAAAAATTGTTTAACTTTCCCTTTTAGTAATCATTTGCAATACTCTGTTTACAAGAACTACAATTTTACTTACTAAACAATTTATGGGGTTAAACATGACAATTTCAAGACATCCAATTTTTCAAACCGTACATGCATTTTTAACGTAAATTTAATGATTGTTTTTCACACTGATGTACAAATAAGTTATTCGAATTGAAGTCTCAATTTGAAAACTAATGGCGTCCAATTTTTTGGTGGTTCAACATTCCTAACATCGACAACATTAGTAAGAGAAAATGAGAGAGAGAGAGAGAGATGGAAAGACATCCACTTATTTTTAAAAGATCAAAACCGAATCACACCCAATAAGCCAGAAAATACACCGGCAAAAATGTCGCTGCGCTGTGTAAACCGCTACACAAACACAATTTCTCCTGTCAGCAAACATGTCAAAACTTGCGAGTCAAGTTGACATGGCAGTTTAACGACTCTATCGATATTGATAGTCGGATTACTCGAGAACGAACGAAATTACTAAAAAGAAAAAATAGTAGAAAAACATTCTTCGTTTGGCGCAGCGCCAAAAAATTTCAAATCTCCCAAAAAATATAATACTTTTGATGGAATAGAAAGTCCAGGACAACTCTGGATAAAAACATGCCGACTAGCAAACGCCAGACATCAATAAATTAATGATGAGTAGTTAAAAAGAATGTTTAATTACATAGTTTCCGGGACACATCATATTGCAATCAATTACTTTAATTTATTATTAATTTCAAATCGATTGCACTTCAATGAAGCGCTTTATTAATTAGTAACTGTAATGCAATCGATTTGAAATTAATAATAAATTAAAGTAATTGATTGCAATATGAAGAGTCCCGGAAACTATGTACTTTCATTTGAATTTAATTGATTTTATTTGAATGATGCTTGATCTTTGATGTCCAGAAGACATTCATTCACGAAATATCTACCTCGGATAATCAGTACGTCGTCGCAAAGTTTCGTAGAGTACTGACTTGTGTCACGACGGTCCCGTGTTCGATTCTCGGCTTGGATTTTCGTCTATTTTATTCAACGAAATTCGGACAATCTACATGTACACTGTATACATCAGCAATTATTTAAACAAATGTATGTACATGTCCAAACGCATGTCTTGAATGTAATTTGATACGTAAATGGAAATATTATATTTTCCGTTCTTGATCAAATTCTTTATTTGATATCCTGTCAAATTGTTGTCTCGATAATGACGTTATACTATTTCGATATGATATTTGGTGAATGCATTGTCTGGCCAAGTACTTTGTCGCCGTTACTGAATAAGTGGAAAATATCCACCGCCAGCTTATGCAACTTGTTCGAGCCCAGACATTTGATCCGACCTCGTTCTCCAATGTAGCCATGCGCCTGTCTCTTACATAGTAATAGGTCATCACAATTGAAACGCTGCACAAACATGTCAATTATTTGCACCCCCATTCGGCGATAACAATTGCAAAACTCGCCCTCTATCTCAACTGACAGTTGACATGCTCAGTCCATAGACATCGTGGCCAATATTCTCTCGGACTTCCCGCTGTTACATTACCGGCAACGCGCCTCGATTATTAAGCAAGGTTTTACTCCCCACTCACTTACATGTGATGGACAGGCCAAACATTGAACAATCAATCTTGCCATTTGGCAGCCCGTATACGAGTATAATCGCAGCAGCAATGACCCAATCGAATAATCAATTATCTGATGAGTCGAAAGTTACTAAAGAGTTGTAAAAGCAAACCAAATCAAACGTATAACTGCACTTTCAAGTATTCTCTGTATTTTACCTTAGGACTGGTCTTTGTAACAATCGTAAATGAAATGAATTTTGAAAGATTAGAAAGTCGAATAATTTCTATTGCATAGGTCTGAGGTCTGATTGATTGGATAGCATCTTGAAGTCATATTCTTCACAAGGAACGGTTGAATCATTTTTCGAGTTTCAATTTAGAATTGTGATAAAGTGAAGTTGAACGTCGACCAAAAAATATACGACTTTTGTTGAATGTCCGCTGAATAGACTAGGGTCATAAAAAATGGGGTCTACGAATGAATGTATCTAAATTAAATTTTGAAAAACTCGATCCTCAAAATAGAGAAGCATTTGTAGTGAGCATTTTCTTTCTTAAAGGTTGTGCACGGGGGAAAAAATATTATTTCGGATTTCTCAGAACATGAGTTTCTAAGAATTTATTTAAACATTCTTTTGTTAAGAAAATTGTATACCAATCGATGTGCTTATACTCTATTTTTCAAGATTTTGTTCAGCAAATATACTGAAGGGAGAATTGTTGTTAGAAATGTTGGGATGTCGATTTTTGGGCAACATAAATGTTTATTGATGCTGAATAAGTTAAATCATATTTTTAATTAAATGTGAGCGAACCAAAAGTCAGTCATGATCTCTTAAATTATCTATCGATCATCAAACTGTAACAATTGTACAAGTACATGTTGGTATAGGGCTATGTTGGTATATAGGGGTATATGTTGTTATTGACTAAATAGTTTCGAAAAGTCTCATACGACTTTTACTCTTTAAAAACTGAAAAATCAGACACTTTGTTTTGTTGTATCATTCCATGCACTCAAAAACAAACATTTACAATTACTGGAAACAAGGGACGATTAAGAACGCATGAAATGGGGTTATTGTGTAGCATTAAGAGTCATATCATGTTCATTTTACAGTAACGTGTCAACCATGTCTACCTATGAGTACCTCAGATTTTTAAGAAGGCCGCCGCATACTCGATTTCAATAAAGTAGGTGAACTGTTTGCAAACATATCATCTAAGTTGTGTTTATCAGTGCTCTTTGATCGAGGTTCCCGGGTTCATATGACAACATCCTCCCCCACCATTATGGTGTTGATGAGCTACGAAAAGGGAGGGTTGCGTTAGTCAGTCAAAACAACGCCGGTCGTATTCGAATTGGACCAAAGCAACGCAAAAGACGACAAACTTGAAAATTCTGGTCGTGATAAGCAAAGCATTTTGCAAACTTTTATTATTTTTCAAATGGCGAAATGATAGCTACTAAAAGTCCTCTACGCGTGTTCACTGTTATTAACTCTAAAATGTGCTGGGAAGGGTGGTAGGTTGACGCTACTGGATGATACAGCTGGCGCAAACCAAAACGACGGTTTACCCTTTTGCAACAAAACCCCATCTGCCAGATCACCACCACATGGCCTAGTAGCCAAAGTTCAGCAAACCAGAGTCATCCAATTATTAAATAAAATATTAAAATTTACTCCAGTTCAAATTATTTTCAGTCAGACGTTACCACAATTTTTTTAAAATTATATTTCAGCCCTAAAAACCATTTACGCGTAACGAAAGAATTAAAAAAGTGAGATATAGAAATTGAAAAATTGAAGAAGAAAAAGAAAGCAGTGATTACAGTAAATAAAAAAAAATCAAAGTGAACTCAGTTCACAGTTTCTGACTGATAGCTGTAAAACTATCTCACAGGAATTGAAGTTTTTAAGTTTCAGGGAAACCAGAAATTTAATATTTCAATTTTCCAATGCAGTTCATGAGTGTAGGTCCAATACATTATTTGATCAATGCACGTACAGAGTATAGTTGAAGTCAACAACAATAAAATAACATCAATAGAATAACTATAAAAGTAAATTTATTATTTATTAACTGTAGATAATCAATGGTAAATTATGATCTTATATGACGATGAAAATAGAAATTAAATTAGAAAGTCATAAACCCGATTGCTGCATTGCTAAAGTATCGATTATTGGGTACACTTGTTATCACTAGTTAAAATATTAATTTTTAATATCCGATACAGGACGCCAACTGTAAGCGGCATTTTGACAGAGGATCAAAAAACATCTGCACAGAAAATGATAATCGACTTTCTTAATTTATATGTCATCAAACCATAAATTTTCATTTGCGCATTTCATCGTTGACTGTTCGACTACTATATCTTGTTATGTAAAGAAATACGTTTATAGATCGCAAATACATATGAAGGTTGGCCAACTCGAAAATACAAAACAGATGTTAAACGCCCTTCCCTTACTTGGCCACGAGCAACGAGAACGCGGTTGCGCGAGTCGCAATGAAGTTTAGCGACGCGTTACCAAATTCCTTGGAGTTAACGAGCGACAAATAGCCGAGCGTCGATCGTCCGGACCAGCATTTGCATATTTGGTGAACGCACCACTTCACGAGTTCCCTTACGAACTTTAAAAAAAAATAACAACAAATACCAAAACTTGGTTGAACGCGAAAGAGTTAAGCCACACGACTCAAAGTTGAGACTTCGCCATCGTCTAAACATTCACACGGTGGAATATTCAATAAAAATTGTAAGGATGTTGCTCATAAGCTCTTTATGACATCAAATAAACTATTTAATAGTATTGAAATGACAACCGTATCTGTGCCGTAACCGTAAAGTATCATAAAATTATACACTGTATTGATTGAAAATGGTCTTTCAGGAAAACAAATGAATGCACAGACCATGAATTTTGCCATAGATCTGGTTTTGTATGTTGTTCAGCAATTCCAACCAAATTAAAAATTTAATTAAAACGTGATTAAAGTTTATTCATCAGTTGGCTGAGTTATTCTGGTAACTGCGTTTCGCTTCACATGAGTCGTTCGCTGATTGGCCAACGAGCGGACGCGCGCCTTCCACAACCCATGTGACACATGAACCAGAAGAACACTAAGGTTCTACACCTGATGACCTGAATTGAAATTCCGATACCGTTTGGTCATTTCCTCGTTTGCATTTTCAAAACATCGCCCATTAAGCTTGCATTATTAATCACACCGTGTTAAAAGTGATCATATTGATTCGTGTACTAAGCGTGGTTAATTTGGCCTTGCTAGGAGGTTCTGAAATTGTCATCAACGTTTCGAACCTGGAAACTCACCACTCTAACATGCAAATGCTGGTATTGATTACATTTTGAGAAATTGTAATACTTCCTGCGTACGCGAAATACATTTTTGAACGATTTCTGGAATCAATCCAATTTTAATGAAACCAAAACAAACTTTCAACAAATAACAATTATTTTTCGTAACTTGTAGAGTCAGAAAACGCGAACCCATTTAAGCGATCAATCTGTTTGACCTCTTGGAGGTACAATTTGAGAATTCCGGTTAGACCAAAACAAAATAGCATTTCCAAAAAAGAAAACATGACATGATCCATCGTATAAACCTAGCCCTAAATAACCTTTGATATTTGAACAACCAATGAGATAAAGCGATAAAGTAACAAAGTACACAATCAACTGTAGAGTTATTCGTTACAATCGAAAATGAAAAACGTCAACGTCAAATTTCTGCGGCCCACTAAGCGGAAAAAGAAGGCCCGGACACTAGTACACATTAGGCGACGATGCAGCCGACGTGTACGTCATCGTCATAATCACCGGAGCAGGTGTTGATTAAACGACAAAATCGTCATCGATATGCCAGGTTCCAGCCAGAAATGGTTTACGATGGCGCTCGTAAAATTAATTCTAACGGAATGAGTTACGAGTCTTGTTTAAACCAAGTCTAGACAAGGGGTGTGTGGGTGCACCAACTGAGTTGAGGCGATGGGAACGACATCATAAATGTAAATTTGTCTCCATCTAGTCACAGATGCTGAATAATGGTTACTCAATGCCAGCCCAGTTTTTCCCAATTACAAATTCTTCCTACTATAATACCGTTGTCATCGTTCTCATTGGAAAACATCATCATCATATTCGGAGCATACATGACCAGACGCGACTGAACTTTCTTCGCCTTTTTATGCTGGCTGCTAAGATGTTAGGAATTTTCCCGTTGAGAACAGTGCGCCCGGGGCAGAAAGTGTCAGTTGAGCTACACACAAAAATATGTTGATCATTGGTATTGGTTATTAGACTCTTCCGACCAATTAACTTACAAACGTCCAAAATATTGATGTCACCAGCGGAGTCTGAAATAAATATTCAACATATCAACATTTTACACGGTTAATTTTAATTTTTTCATTAAGAAATTTGATCAATTCTATGATTTTTTTACTTTCAATGGTTGGGCACTTAAGTTAAGACAGCGCATTATTCTACAATTCTCTGCATATGTCTTAGAGGGTAAATGTAAACAACGTAACAACTTTAAACGAGAACAATTGTAAACAACTTTGGTTTTAACGTTTCCCTGCCGGTGGACTTAGGTCTGTCTTTCAAATATTTTGGGACACAAAAACGCCTGTAGTGCAGTGACTACAGTGATGGGAAATAATAATATTATTAAAATCTGTTGGCGACTACGACTCTTATTGTGATCGAAAAGATCCTGGGCAGTTGTCCTTGTCGGCCCACCTGTAAAAAAAGAAGCAAAACGACGCGAGCGGGAAAAACCCATTTCACATGAACGCGCCATTTTAATCACATATGGTTTCGTCGACGAGTGCCCTAACTTTATCGGCGCACCTGCCCAATTTGCATATCCACTCACACCCACCTGGTGACTCCCTTCCTGTAAACGGTACAGTGCTGTCAACTCTTGGTGACATTTTCCATCCCACTCTTATTTTCGATGTTGACATGGTTTGCATGAATAAACGAGTATCAGTACGCTACACTAGAAATCTAATAACCTTTTCTTGAACATCAACGCACATTTGTTTAGGTCAAATTCAAATTTCTCGGAAAGACCTTTTTTGAACAAATATTGATGTTTTTTCTTAATTTTCTTCCTTCGTTTTTATAGTATTTTCACATTAGCAATTACCACCTAGCACGATATTTTCTTTAGTTCTCATAACCTACACAATCATCGTTACAATGAAGGGTTTGTTATCGATTCATATCAGCGTTTTCAGTCTGAAAGCTAGGTAAGGATCATATAGGTGAACCTGAAATGATACAGACACGGTTCTTACGACGTCTATTCCTGACGACGGCGCACAAATCATTGCAGAGTTCTCGGCCGGGGATCGAACCCGTGCTCGCAATGAATGGGCTTAGTAATCCGACGATATGCAATATCCACAGTATCTCCCACACAATCGTTTCGTAAACCTGTATCCGAGCTTTTACTGAGTCTGGGGATATTTCAGACGTGTAGTTCGACACCACAACGGAGAGATCCCGTGTGTCGCGATCCCACAGAGTGTAGACATACACATTGTGTCGGGTCCCCCGAACGAAACCGGAAAAAATACAAAATTAGCTTAACAACCTTTCTTCATGAGTGCGCGAGAGAGAGAGTGTGTCGAGACGAAATTTAAATCGGTTCTCGTAAAATACAGCTGCTGCTCTCTCGCCAAACTGATGAGAGAGGAGGGAACTAAAAAAAAATAGATATAGCGCCCTCTGCATCGGGAAGAGCGATAAAGAGGTTAACTCGCAAATAGTCGCCGCCACTTCTAAGGAAAAGAGACAAAAATATGAGGCACGTTTCGTTTCTCACGGATTCGGTTAAATCAACGATTCGCCTAGCACATTTTTAGAATTTACGAGTTGAATTAATACACGCTGGCTGCGCTTCACAAACCATCATAAACAACCAGCTGGAAATATTTTATACAAATGTATAATAAGCTCTTTCGGCTCCTGATGAAGTGCACTTCTTTCTTGTATTTCGTCTACTGACTTTCAGGTGGTACACATCAGGACAGTAAAATTAATAATACCTCTCTGATCATTATTTAATCACATTAGCACATAAGGAATGATGGATTTGGAATAATGCTGCAATTCAGCGCAGAGTTGAACACGACACCTGAAAAATGACTCAATATCTTTGAATTATAAATAGAGTGCATACCAACGTCTTGGAGCTTAGATTCTCTGAATAGTTTCTTAAAAACGGAAATCTCCTTAGCTATTTACTTTATCGATTGTCAGCGTGATTGACTCAACTGATTCTTTATAAACAATATACTGACGAAATACTATTGTCAACATCTATGTTGACATTTTGGTGGCCGCCTTAAGGTAAACAATGATGAAAACCACTACACCAATCAAAACCACCTTCATGTTCATTGCTTTCTAGGTCGTTGTTCCGAACAGTTTTAGACACAATTCACACAATATCGGACTATGTTTGCCAATTTGAATGGAATGGGTAGGGAAATGAGATGGAGAGGTTAGTCATAATCTGATATTTCTGTTTCCGCCAAAGTTGACGTCATCTATATGTGGGGCTATAGGCAGGGAGCGCATTCCTGACAGCTCCAGAGCGCTCTCGGTTCAGCTACTCTGCATAGGAGTCAGTGGACGTGCGCACATGCCAATACACGAAACTTCAAATGCAATTTCGCGAGCGGTTGATAAGGTTTAACGAGATGAGAAAAAGTTCGGGCAGCGTTCCGAAAACGTCGCCCGACTCGACATACGTGTGTGTGATTTCGTTTTGAATTTGAGCAGGTGGGAGGCGGTGGGAGGGTGTGTGTGCGCACGTATTTTTTCTTCGTCTTCAAAAGCTCGAAGATGGGGAAGAAAAGGATATTGAGTTTATTCGAAAGATTCGTACGTCCTACGCCATATTTGGATGACACGTAACTTCGTTAAGGTTCGATATACTTTTTTTCTCCTTCCAAAAAAATATATCGAATACATGACACACGTGATAAAAAAAAGCATATGGATATTTATTTGCAAGAAAGTTCTCTGATTCAGAATTGGACCAGTGTTCCTATTCAGACACGAAGAAATTCTCGGTTCTATAAACGCCACTTTCAACTGTTTTTCTCCAACGCCATCTAGCGAACATCCCTGCAACTTTAGTCATTTATTTTGTTTTGCCATAACGCTGCAAATAACTAATTTATCAAATTTGTCAGACCAGACACAATATCTTGACGCGTGTCAACAAACTTAAATAACAATGCAACACAAAGCAATATTAGAAACAAGCATGTTGAATAAATGATAGGATGTGATAAAGTATATTTTTCAAATGTACATCCATGTTCTTCGGAGGTACGTATTATTCGCGCCTAATTAATTTACGAGGACTCGATTAGCGGGTTGGCTCTATCATTTGGCGCTGTCCATGTACTAATAATCCAAAATATAACCTAGTGTTTCGATCATAAATTATATATGTTGATCAAAATGGCGTTCGTACAGTACACACATATTGAAGTGAGAAAATTTGGGCTATAATTAAATGTACACGGCTCGTTGAATGGATTTTTGTTGAAAAGAGTTTTGCAGAGTTCTTCATCATAATAGTTACAAAGTAGACAATTATATTTTTTAATATTTTTATTCATCGATTTTGTGGTAATTGTTTGTTGTTTTGCTACTATTATCTCCAGATCGACATATGGAAATCGATTTTTGATAACTATGTATGTATAATACAGATATAATTATGATAATACCTCATAATACAGATGCAATTATTTATACTATTCATAATTCATCGAAAAAATAGCCGTGCAGCCTGAACAAAACAAAAATTTGACATCGATTGAAATTGCAGCAGCAGTCTTAGCAATTTTTGGTTACCAAGCAGAGATGTTATAACGAATTCAAAGCATGAGCCTGTATTATTTAGTATGGTTTCAATAATGTTCACAACCTAGCACTTATAATGTAGTTTAATATATAATTGATTGATTATTACGCATGTACATGTATAAACCGATTCACTATATACAAATGTGTACAGGTAAGAGACGAATTTGACAAACAATTTTTCCAAATGAGACAATATACGTACATATTAACATATTTTTCGTAAAATACAAACTAAAAATTGATGGCGAAAGGTGCAGACAACAGTACACATATCAGCTAAAGCGAATGACTGACCCGAGTCACAATTGATAGAAAGGATTACCTTTCTATCGATTTATCGATCTATTTTATGCATCCACCAAATTTGCTTGTCGGCTTGAATGACATTCAGTTTTGCACAAATGTCAAAAATAGCATTATTGCTTCAACTTTAGAATGGTATACAACTTTCAACCATTTCCTCTCGACGCCAATACGAATAAATATATAATTTTTTATTTTCAAACAGATTAAATAATAAATGATCACATTGTTCAGACAATTCTATTGGATGTAATGCGCAATTAATATGAATGCAAAATATTGACTACGATGTTGTTTTCGCCATTTGCTCGCTTTGGCAAAAAATAAGTTTACAGACATTACATTTATTATTAACACTAAAATGACATTTTCAAAAATGTGGTTGTTGTCCTGATGAATGCTCCTTCATGCCAGTTTGGACTTCCCATTCAATAAAATATGTTGTGTTGTTTATCTGAGCATTTTGATGGTAACTGGGCAACGACTTTTTCTTTAAATTTCAATTTGAAACAGCCGAATAGATTCTATTCAAACACAAAGTGCACTTCGATAAAACGCATGAATTTGCTCACTTCGTGCGGAACCTAATTCTTTCTACTTCGGTGTTCGCCGATTTCTCGGTGGAATAAAAAGCATTTAGTAAACATTTAATGTTTATGTCTACTTTGCCATGGCAACAAATCTTGCCGCTCACAAAGACATCGTTCCAACAATAGAGAACCTCGATCTGCTCTATTTTTACTTGAAGTGATCTAAGAATTCTTAAATGGATTTGGGGCCAAATTGGATGCGTTTGACATTTTCCCGCAGATGTATAATCCTGGTGAATGATTTTTCTTTATAACAAAAAGATAGAAATAGGACATCTTGTTTATGTAAAATATAATGGAAGTTGTGCTCGGGACAGCGCCGGACGTGAATAATATTAATTTTCCACGGGATATGTGGATGTGATAAATATGTTGGATGTCACTCGTCATCGTCATAGTTCCCACGTTTCTCTAGTTTAGTTAATTATTTTTTAAATACTAGCCTAATATTATTTATCGTAAGAAGAGTTATCGCCAACTCTTGTTCGTCTTTTCTCGTCCTGCACTGTCCCGGACACAACTTCCATTTTATTTTTCTTTATGATCAACGGTAAATATTAATTACCTCCTTTGTCAGAACCCCGAGACGTCTCTCATATTTATTACGATCAATTTTATCAGAATAAGCAAATAAAAATAAAACACGAATCGCATCGTTAATTAAGAGGACATCTGAGAAATAATTATTTTTCCATTTAATAGAGCTGCAATGCAGAAATTTTAGAAATGAACGGAACAGACGACACTCGAAAATTATCTGCTGTACGTATTTTAGCTGGCTTTCAACAAAAGTGTTTCGAGAAATGAAATTTTACATCGAGACTAAAAAACAAAAAGGATGCCCAGTTTTCCAACGAACCAGTATTTCGACGAAGTGCAAAAATTGAAGCATTGTATCTACCCACATTAAAGGATCAATAAACAACAGAGCCCATCCAATAAACCAGGAAAAAAACCAACACGAAATAGAAAAAAAGAAATAAATATTTCGGAGTTGATATGAGAACATTCCTGCGCACGCCGCCAGTGATTACAAACAACGCCAACACTTCTGAGAGAAGCGCCAATGGCGTCAAAAGTAATATCTTGCGATTCCTATTTTTCACTTTTTTTTTCCTTCAGGAAAAACAAGTGTTCCTTTGTATAAAAATGCATGATGCCTCCCAACTGTACCGCCACCATACACAGCCACAATCGAAATAAATAAGTGGGTTTGTGTCAAGTCAGCTCCAATCCTACATTTCTGTCGCCCGTATATTCACGAAGTTATTCGATAACGAAAAATAAATATTCAGTTTGAAACCCCGAGCGCCAGATGCACGAGGAGACATTTCAGTGTCCAACATCCGAAAATTGAAGTAGTGTAGCTAGAGATCTGCCACCAACTACTCTATTTTCCGGCCTATCACACGCAATGGACTACGAGCAGTATAACAGAAAGTGTCGTCTCTAGTGTCCGGGTCAAAATCATCCTCCAAACATCGAATAGAAGGACCTCTGTTCTAATCAGATACTCGGGAATTCACAATTCTGCAGTTGGAGACGTCGATCATTAATCAACATTCTGCTCAGGACCAGACAGAATATTACAATTACAATATGTACTCACAAATAGCTCCAGATAGGACCAATGGCGGGGGTCGAACGATCTGTTAAGGACAAAGATGTGGTTGTCCTATCCTAATAGGCTCTTGACTCATTAAGGTCGACAAATTCTGGGGAAATAGGAGTTGAGGTACGAGTCACATCTACAATGCAGCTCTTGAACCATTTTAGTATGTCTCGTTCTTCTACACCTAGTAGGAACCTGTCTCACAATTTCTCCAATTTTGACATTACAATTCCCCTTCAGAATACGAACCAGAAGCCCAATATTGGTCGCTTTTCTACGATCCCAATATTTAGGCTAATATACTCGATCCGATTTCATAACCAATTGGAAAATATTGAGATACCATTAGAAAAAAAAGCATTATTGCTGTAATAATATTTTTTCGAGACTAGTCGAATTCATCAAAAGGATAATTGATTGACATATTAAATTTATGGATGAGGGTAGTGTTTTCTTGTGATGTAGACATTTAAATTTTTTGTTTGGTTTCTAAAATGGATGGCTGGTGGACAACTGCGGCGCAAAGTACAGTTTACCGGAATCGTTAAGAGGCTTCCAATTTCTTAGTAGTGTTTACGGTATCTTCCATTCTTGATTACAACGATAAGCGCATTCCGCTCGTGCTTAGTTCTCCTTAATGGGAACGGATTCGAATCAACTTGGACGTCTAATGGCTTTCCATTATAGCCGGCTGACAATGAGATCAGACACAACGTCTTGCAAGCATCACATAGCGTCTCACTACTTTCTAAAGAAGTGTTTTGTTGTGCGGTTTTTGCCAGCCTTGCGCCTCCGAAGACTTACATCTCCTTTTGAGAATTCTTTCTAACACGGGTTATATAAAATCATAAATTATCCCTATGTAAACAAAATAACAGTTCCATGATATTACTATTATAAATACAGTAAGACTATTATTATGGCGATTGCAAATGATATAATTTTTCACTTATTGCTTCATGGAAAGCGCATTTTTGTTTAGTCGTGCTAGAGGGAAATAAAATACATTTCGATTGATCAAAAAGTGAGATGATCCCATACATACATGTAAAAAGATAAAATCAACTAGAGCAAAACTGCAAAACTAGAATTGGGTTATTCGACTTCTCAATTTCAGTTGCCTCGATGTACAGTACAAGCACTAACCCGAGACTTCTGATCCAAATTGACCTTTGAGAACGTCTTTCGAGTCCATCCGAAAGTTGGATCCATGGTCTCTGGCTTTTTCAGAAGCTACATACACGCCAGGAATCCATAGAAACAGTGCCTGACAAATTGCGGACCAAATATTGGAACGGGGAAAAACGCGAGGGTTTATAGAAAAATATATAAACCGAAGTGAGCCCGAGAACCGCCGTTTGGGATTACCTTTTTATACAGTTATTATGCCCCAGAAGAAGGACAATTCAATCAAAATGGAGGATCGCTCCTAGTCTATTGTCTATGCGTGTCTGCCTCGATAGCGCCGGAAGAGGCAATACAATGCAGCGCATCGCTACACGAGTTTGGACGATAACGTTTGGTCGGCCGAAAATAAATTTCGTTTTTAGAACTATGGCTCTCGAACTGCTGAATTGGAGAATAAAAAAAAAACATTGTGAGAAAGCCGACCAATTTCACAAACGCGCTGAAGTAAAGTTTATCCCAAATGAACATCACTACTCAAAGAAACAGTATCTTCCGATAAGATGTCGAGTTATTAAATAGATTAATTGGAGTTAGTAACGACCTGTTTAAATTATCGCAGTCACGGTTTTATAACTTCAAAACTGCTTTATTTTCTTCTATCCAATCGATATGTTCTATCATAATTAAAAGAAATGTGAGAAAGATTTGTTAGGACGTCTGTATGATATTAATCGGAAATGGTGAATTCGGGACAGCACCGAATGAAGAAGACGAACCGAGTGGCGAACTCGCTTTTTATAATACAATAATAGTTTACTATTATTTAATTAGAACTGGTAATTGCGAAAAATATAGTGTTTCGAACAGACCGGGAGTTGAACCACGGATTTTTGAATTTCCGGTCCAGAGCACTTTATTTTTCGCAAATACCAGTTCTAATTAATATAATAGTAAAAGATTTTTTTAAAAAGCGAGTTCGCCAATCGGGTCGTCTTCTTCATTCGGTGCTGTCCCGAATTCACCATTTCCGATTAAAAGATCTGTGTTTGGAATAGTTATTTGTTAAAACACCGATTCAGCGTTTTTGTAAAATTCAAAATACAATCTCTCATTGGATTTTCATTTCTATTCCAGCATGGACTTAGGTACAAGTAAATTTCGATCAACTTTAACAAAACTAAATCCAACTATCCATTAAGACTTAGCGAACACTACTTCGATGTCAAATTTGAAATCGACAAAAACGACCATCTTAACTCACTGAAGCAATGGCAATTTGCACCACCAAAGACGCCATCAGGTTATACTCTGTACAGGTATTTCCATAACGACGAAGATATTTCCGACGAGTGCCAATCCCACGGAATCTTGTTCCCCCCGTCCACATTTTCAACGAAGAACAGCAGGACTACAGGGTTCGCGCCATTCATAGGCAAATGATGCCAGACACCACACCGGAGATGGCTTTTGTTTTCAGTCTCTCTCTCTATCTTCTCAGCGCCACCTTACGCCACCCACCTCATTCCGTATGCTCCCGCCATTTATCTTTGACGCAGCTCGCACAAAAGACAGGGACGAAGACGCCAGAATAGAAAAAAGCGCAACAATGGAGATGAGTGCTGAATAGGACGACGCGCGCGCGCTCCAGAGTCAGAGAGAAAAGATGTTTTTGTTGGTGGAAAAGCTAATTTCTTCTGTCAATCTAATTAAGGACACGCGTCGATGGAAGCTGCTGATATGTCGCCCACCCCCCGTCTTCTATCCGCCTTTCACAGAAGACGTTTCGTTTCGACGGCAGGCGATCTTCCGTTTGCCGTCAGAGAAAGGTGGCGCTGGCGTCGTCAACGGAAGCCTCAGAGAAGTGAACGTACGAGACTTGCGTTCGGTAAATCAAACTAATTTAAATAGGTTATCAGTTTACAAGCCTCTCGCTTGATTCGCTAATGTACCCCAAATTATATGAACACTAGCGAAACAACCCGATTCTTTCGGCCGTCCCCGTCATGGCAACAAAAGTATATTCTATTTTATTAAAACTCTGTTTTGCGTGTGAGTAATAAGATTTGTACTGAGGTATTAATTAATAATTTAATAATTATTCCAATCAACTGTAGTCAACCGCACTACAGGCGTCACGTCCCCCTCATGGTGCTTAGGCACTGTGCGAGGGGGAACGACCAGTACCCCGGGATCGACATTTTCGAGAGCACGCGCCGGGAATCGAACCCGGGCCCGCTGAAACCACAGTCAGACGCTAAACCAACCGGGCTACGACGAGTCGTACAATTGAATAATAATTATAAATTCGGGATCTAGTGTAACAAATGTCGCTGGCATTAATGGTAACAGGTGATTGGCGTTCGAAAGTTCAGCACCATTTTGGTGATTTGTTGATGCAATATTTAAATTTTCCGACGAAGCGATGGCAATGCTTAAACGCTCAACGACTGATATCTCGAGCAATACGAATAATCGAGACCTCAAATAACTTGCGTTCGACTACTAATTTGGGGAAATATCTGCAGCTCAAAATTTATCCAATTTCGTAAGTAAACACCAAAATTGACGGATAGATTAAAGAACACAAATTTAAATGGAAAGAAGAAACTTTCAGGATTGAATGAGCATAATATATATTTATTCTTGTGTGAAGAATACGAGTTGTCACCTTGTACAGAGTAACATTGATTTTATCAGTCGTGTAGCGATTTCTGATCCCAGTTTTTTTATTCCAGATCCTTAGATTAGTGGAAATGCCAACTGGTTGTCAAAAATGTAACGCGGTGGTCTGAAGTTCCCGTCACACTTGGAACATAATACATCCTTGAAAATGACCAAGTCAAACTGCAGGCAATTTTTCTTGCGTGTGTCTCAATAACAAACTCTGTATTTCAACTATTTCACATAGCAAATTGGAGAACTTCGCTCTTGGGTCTCAGGTGGTTAAGGTATCGATATCAGCAACCATTTATCGTGTCAAGAGTGCCAACGCGCCCTCTGTGCGGTCACGTCTAGATACGCGAGGTGGTTGGTGGGATGGAGGAGGGCCTTGTGTCAACGCCGCAGTGATGGCACTCATTATTTATCTTATAATGGCGCGCGGCGTTCTGTCACCGTACATTAAGATTGCTAAACCATAACGTCACAAAACTAATTATACGCGGGCTGCAACCAGAAAGGGGATCTCACTTCTCTATCTCGTTCTCTCTGTTAGTGTAGGCCTGTCGTGACGCAACACCGTCAACCACCCACACAGCCACACCAACACTTTCTCCTTTTTCAGCCGGAATCTACCAGATCGGAGGAACGTCGTGTGGAGAGAGAGAGAGAGAGAGAATATCTGCATTGTCATAAATGAATGAGGTCTACCCCGGTGTGTGCACTCGTGTTAGGCCTACCGTGCCACGTCTGTTTGGCAACGGTCGTTCAAACCACAAGATGCTCTTTTTCGGCAGGAATTGGGGTGATGTGGCGGGGGAAAATTGCGCTAGAGGATCGCATTGCGTGTCGCATAACTTCGGCTTTACTAAACCGCTAACTTTTTTTTTGGGTGCATCCGAGTGCTTTCTAGAATGGAGCCCACAAGAGCCAAATTGGCACTGGCAGATCTTTGACTTTCATTTTCTCGCCAATTGGTTGCTGAAAAGGTGAGAAAGTCGAGAACCCGACACAGAAAGGCAAAAGTCGTTTTATACGGAAACTGATGAACAGTATTGAACCAGACAAATAATAATCTTACAATGCATATCGGTTGTAGAAACCAGGAGTACGTAAACAACAATTGATGATACAACCTGGTAACCCAAATTGATAAATAAAATAAAATATTCATAACAAATTCATAACGAATTCATAATGAACTAGTCTCCGGGACAGCACCGGACGAAAAA
>JAQGBY010002898.1:0-21088 GCA_034698785.1 Mycogona germanica | reverse complement strand
ATCGCATGCAGAATTCTATTTACCCTTCTATTTCATTGGTCCTGGCACCCATATATCTCTTTCAGCAAAGCCCGTAGTTTGGCAAAAAAAAAGGCACCACGCCTTCCAGAACACTTTTTTATTTGGAGGCTATCAAGGCGGTAATACGATTTTTATCGCACGATCGAATGAATATATGGCAACTCTCGCTCCCCCAATATCACTACGCTATTATTGCAATTATTTTAATTAAAATCCTTTTCATATTATTAAAAAAATTGGCATAAAACGCCGAGCATCCAGCTACCGCCCATAAGCCAGAGCAAGATGTTCTCTCTATTGCACAGTGTTGTTTCAGTCGTCGGTGATTACCAAAGAAGTGTTCGACTAGAGCACAGATCGGCGAATCCTCAATAGGCAAAATACAGCTCACCGGGCTCAATCTACACTTGGATTTAATGGATAACGTTTACCAACATTAAAAATTGAAAAGCATTAGGCGCTCTGGTAGAAAACTGATCCAAAACTAAAGATAACCAGCGAAACGACGGTGGAACTGCCTTCTACCGCTTCACATTCAACCATCGCACGAGTCTATGTGAGATACGACGATGAAAGGGGCTCACCTGGATTGGAAGGATTTATATTACACGTACTATTAGAAAGTTCTAAGTTTTTCCAAATGGGGCGCATTTTATTTGCTGGACCGCTGGACCAACAATTTAATAACCTCTTCTTAAAATGCGCAGTGCCGAGAAATGAAAAATGTTCTATTCTAGCATCTACAACATTGACAAATGTATTTATTTAATCAAACTAATGTTATCACCATGAGCCACCTCGTCGAATGTGGTACTGTCACATGCTGCCCCCTATCGACAGAAGCCGCAACAAAAATCGGCACACGAATCGCGCAGGCGCATTCGTCGCAAAACGTTCCAAAGAGAAAAGAAGAAGGGAAAAAAAACCTATTTTAATTAAACGAGAAATTAAGATTTTGTTTTTGCCTTCGCCAAATTTTTTCTCTCCTCTCCATTCCTTTTTTCTTCTCCAACAATTATACACGCTTGTCATTTTCCATGGCGCCGCTAGCTAAATAATGAAGGAGGGGGGTGGGCGTGGGGAGAAAGGAGCCCTCCTTGTAGAGCGAGAGAGAAAGAGAGAGAGAGAGAGAGCGAAATAGAGGAGGCTGCGTGGAATATGCAGAAAGGGGGGTGGCCCTAGCGAGTGGGTGGTGGAGACTTAATGTTGCGTTCTTTTATTTTAATTTTTAGCCGCGCCTGCGCAGTTCGCGCTCTCGCCGACTCGCGCGCGCTCAAGTTCCATTGAGGCGCGCGCGGGCGCTCTAAAACAGGGAACCGAATTAATAATTCTTCGCAAAAATTTATATATGCATGCGTGTGTATGAGAGGGGTGGCGGAGGAGCAGGAGCAGGAGGAGGAGGAGGAGGGTGAATAAGGTTCTCCGTCGCCCTCTATATGCATATACATGGGCACCAAAACTGGCGCGCGAAGAAAAATTAGACGCCGTTCGGCATTTTCAAAATACTTAATGCCTGCGCGCGCGAAGCTCGCATTTTTAATTAGACCAGAGTATATACGCCAAGATAGGCGCGCGCGCGTTTAATATAGATTGACGTAAATTGTAAAGGTTTTTCACTCCCTCCTCGGAGCTCGGCGCCTCGACTAAGCCCCGTGCACGCATCTGCCGCTCTCTTCCTAAGACCGTCCTTGCCACCCCGGGCCCCCGAAACCACAAGAAAATTCACTTCAAAAAGTGTCAACATTTAAAATGACGGTTGGTTGTAGAGTTCCAGTTTCCCCCCACCGATAGGTGGCGTCGAGTTTACGAGTCGAAAGTGTATCGCCAGCTGGCCCGGTATTGCAGGCGCTCCCCCAGAGTTCATGACTCGATATCCGGAAACCGGCATTGGGATGGATATCCCACGCTTGCTCAAACAAAATATTGTATTCCGCAAAGTGATGCGCGATGGAGACTGCACTCATTTCGTCATTTATTAGGATGCAAATCGACGCTGGCAGATTGTATTAGGTGATTAAATAGTCATAAAAAACCTATCGAAAGAACTCAAAAACTCATTCTCCGGAACGCCACCAGACGGCACTATTTACTGTCATACATAGCAGCACAACCGATGCTGCTTAACGGATCGGATATCGGTAACTCTTGTGTCTTAATTTGAAGTAATATATATTTTGAATATAATTTAAAATATAATTTGAAGCAATTGTGCCTCTCACATAGTGCCTAAGCACTGAGAGGGGTACAGAATCTTCCTGTTGTGCGATCAGTGCACTTCAGTGAATTACAAAAAAAAATGTTATTTTGAGTGGACATTGTCTTTGAGAAAAAAGTTTCAATCGAGACGTTACATAATCCTGCCTAAACTAAAATGTTCGGCGCAGCAGAGATGAGACCGAAAACAATTACTGGTTAAATTGCGCTGTCAGTTTAAAAGAAACTTCACCCACCAAGAAACTAGCATTCAGGCAACCCGGGTCTCAGGACGAAAATTTCGGCACATCTATGCATGCGCGCCGCAGAGCCGAGCCTTTTCCTCTCTCCTCTCCCGCTCCGCCTGCTCGCCGGGTTCGCCACCCTCTTCGGATTAAAAGTCCCTTCTTCTTATTAAATTTATCTCGCATTTTTAATTTATGCGTTTATTGATTGTTTTAAAGTGGATGTGACCTCAATTTTCATGAATATGCACATGCACGGGGTGCATGATGGGATATCTCTCTCTGGCGAGAAGCGCTGAGTCGCAATTGCGCTCGGCGCTAGATACTCAACCCTGGACCGCGCTCGTGCGTACGCGCTAATTCGGTGATGATACAGGGTGCCATATGAAGCGCCAAGTGCTTGATTAAAATACTCATTATCAAAGATCTAACCGCCAAATGCAACTGAAGCTACACACACTCTTTTAATTATTCGTAGATCCCTTCACAACATCGATGTGAGATTTCGAATAACTTCGACTAAGCATGAGTTCCATAATTTAATATGCCCCAAATAATGTTTTTAAAACTTCTAAGAATAACAATTTCAATTCAATTGTGTGTTCATATTGCCAGGGGTAGCAACGTTGAATTGCATATTTTCTTATGCCGTCTCATCATTTACACTAGAGGCCATTTCATGCTTTGCGTCATGAAAATATCATATTGTTTGGGCCTAACAAGCATAAGCAATGGATAATTTCAAATGACCACGCTGAAGATTTTAAGCTCAATCATGTGTTTGACCAAAACAAAATGATACTTCCACGGAGCAAAACGTGAAACGACCCCTAGTGGACTTTCCATTGTGAAACATTGTCAGTATTAATATTACGACTTGGTTCATAATAGTGGTGGAATTGATAGATTGATACACGTGAAAAAATAAAAAAACAATGACAAATATTGTATAAATTAATTTTTTTTAAAGCAAACTACGTTTAGTGGAAAGGAGTCAACGCCATAAAAATAATAAAAGCGAATTGTTAAAAAATATTTAGCAAAAAATGGCCTTACAATTTTCAATATCTAGTAAAGAATTATATTTTTATAAGTATATTTAAGTGTGATTATTTTTTCAAAGGAACATTTTATTTTAAACGGAATCCAGTATGGGATGTTGGTCAACCGCATGCATTTTCCACTGTTCATTCATGCGAGTGGATCTACGTGCACTGTCAACGGATTATTTCAATTTGCGAAACCGGCCACCGTTATTTCAACACCCTGTAAATATTGGCAATACTCCGTTATAGACAATGGCAATTTATAATGACCTTACTAATTGATACCACGACAAAGGGACAGGTTACGCCTCTCAACAAACGGGAATACAAAAAAAAGGAACACGTGGTCAGGCACTATAGAGGTGAAATGCTTTCGGCACCTGCTCACATATAGAATCCAATATTCGAATCCAGTTTTCGATATCTACATACAATGTACTGAGGGTCCTATATACACAAGTGTAGAATTAGGTGTTTCGTCACTAAATACACTCGGATTTGTCAACTGATCACATCCTCCGCTGACTCATTATTAATCATGTTAATCGAACGCTGTGCCACCTGGGCGCAACAATTTCCCAGTTCGATATAATTAAAAGTTCAATTTTGTGAATTGAGGTGACACATCCAGTAGATAATCCAAGTGCACATAATTCTTCTCGTTTTATCAGGATAATCAATATATTAAAGCTATTCTAATTTCCTTGAGCTATTTGTAAAACGTAAATTGATGTAAACACAAACTTTGCAAATGGTATTAAAAATTAGAAATAAAAATTGAAAATTTGAATTTTCAAATTTAATTCATGCATTTTTTTAAATTGGAATTTTCAAATTTAATTCAAACTACGTTATATTTGGCATAGTTGCTATTGCTATTTCTGGTTCTCGTTAATTTATGCGAGGGAATTCCGCCATGTCCTCATGGAACGATCCAACACTGGTAATTACATGAAAATGTGAGCCTATCCTTCATAAATAAAAACGACATCTTCCTAAGATCGCCGGAGAGCAGTTTAGCGCTCAGATTACAGCATATTAGATTACAGCGAACAACATTAAATGAAAATTAATCCTCATGGGCTAATTCAAATCTCGGATTTAGGGAGGATAAATAGATTTTCTAAAGGCTACCATCACGCTGATAGTTCACTGCCCCCGGCTCGCTGAAGCAAAAATGTAAAAATGAAAATCGCGGATAGCTTCCATTCCGTCTGTCCCATTGTTAAATTTAAAGGTTAATATTTTCTCCGTTTCACTGTGAAACATTGTCCCGTCCCATCCCATCCCCCCGCCACCCCACCCAGCTCCAACAATGCGACGGGCATGGTGGGGGTGCGTTCATATTATCTGTGTGGTACTGCGCCAATTTTAATGACATTTCCATTTGTGCAAAAATGCACCGCACAGGCAGAAAGATACCACGCCACACTTGCGTAAAGGAAGGCGTAGCGTTAGCAACTAACTACGTAAAACCCAACCTTACTATTTTGTGAAATTTTCACTCGCATATAATGTTAGGGTGACCATGCAAATGAAAAATAATAAACCGGGGACGTGAACCGATGCTTTGAAATGTGCCCGCTTGGAGAACGCAATACTGTCGCGTTCGCATGTTAATACATAACTAAATGTATCCGATAACAAAAATAAACAATCCGAACAGGAATATTATGCTGAGTTTTTGATAGATTTCCAACTGGAAAGTCGAAGGCAAACTGAGCTAACTGACAAACTGATTTCGGAATTAAAATGCAAACAATGCTTCAGATTCGAACGGCATAAATGTCCCGTAAGTACCGCGTCACCTGGTTACCCTGCGGCCCGGCGTTGGGCCAGAGCGGAGAGAAGGGGGCGGTGGATGTCACTTGGCGACGAGAATACTAAACGGGCTACATTAACTTTCTATGGAGCAAATGACGCATGGCAGCGTCGGAGTCGCCAGATGGTATCCAATTTAGAAACAATAGAGACGCATTCTTTATAGTTGAAATTAGCTCTTAAATTTTTAGCCCATACCAAGTGTACAAGTATAGTGCATATGTGGCCCCGGCGCAGGCGCTCTACATGTACCGTAGATATACTATATGTATGTAGTATATATTGTATAGAAATATATACGTGCATGTGCCGTATAGGCGTGCGACTTAGCCCATTTCTCTGCAACGCACAGAGACGAAAATGTTAATAGCTATAAGGGCATGGGTGTACGTGCCCGATAACATCTTCGATGAGAAAACTCAGCTAAACACAGGCAACATACGCGATGGTGCAAAATTGAGTTACAAGCATGCTGGAAAATATGATTGGGTTTTCATAGGGGGAAGTTTAAAAACCAACGCGAACCTCTTCGAGAAGCATAGTTCATAAAGTTCCCAAAAATAAAATGCGCGTTTTAAAGTGTCAACATAATTCTGCTTCCATTCCCGTTACTTTGATTTTCTATGATTTCAGAGCTAGTAAAATGTGTTTGTGAATTAGTTTCGGGGGATTGTCGACAAGCTTTCAGGCGCCAGTCACGTGTAAAAACGGAATTTAACATAACCCAGTCTCCTTTCACCGAAGAAGATCTGAGCAAACTTCACCAATGCTGTTCAGAAGAGTCGTTCGTAAATTCTAGGAAACCTCGCTATAAGGTGGCAGTTGTACGGTTCACTGTATTATTACAAAGGAGATCATTGAGACTTTTTAAACAAACAGTATTGTAAAATGTAAATAGAAAAACGCCATGACGGATTATTTAACGATTTTCAAATAGAGAGCAAATAAGTCCCATTCGTTAACATTGTAAATTCGTCAGCGAAAAGACTATTTTTTAACTCACAAAAAAACCGTTGTTGCATAGTCATGTCATGATATGTCAATCGAAAATGTAGACTTATTCACTTGCTCCTTAGATGGCGTTCCCATCGGCGGCCGACAAATTCGTTAACACTCGTGAGTGCATTATATGGTGTAAATATTGTAACAAATGCGACTGTTTGACGTAAATGACACCATGAGCACCTCTGCGATTTTAGTGCGGTTTGTCGAGAACAAAGAGTGTAGAAGGTGCACAGTAAAAAGGTCCTTCTCTTTAACATTGAGAATTTACCATAACAAGTATCCCGATTGCACGCGATCTTTTTATGACGTCAATTGAGCATTGCTCAAAAAATGAATGCGGTTGAAAAAAGGTTCATAGTTTCTTTAAATGATCGCTGGATGGCGCCATCATACTGTAGTTTTTTTACACCAGCTATTGTAATGTAATCACACACACTTGGAAACAGGAACAAATTCACCATTCCACCATGTGGGGAAGGCATAGGTTTGTGCCGGTTTCTTACTGTTCTAAAGTGCACAATTCGAGGCAATCTGAGGCGCCTAACCGAAAATGTAGATTTCATCAGTTGTAATTGTTGCAATTTTTGTAGTAATTGTTGGTAATAATTGTTGTAATTAAATAATAGTAAAATATTATTAAAAAATAGTTCGCCACTCGGTTCGTCTTTCATTCGGTGTTGTCCCGAATTCACCATTTCCGGCTAACTAGATGATTACTAGCGTGTTAAATAGTGACACACCTAGGTGACGAGACTGATAAAACTCCGCTTTCAATGGTCACCTCATGAAACGGCGTCACCAAAAATCTGGCATCCCTATTTTACAAACGCCCTTATAACCCCTGGCTAGACGCTATCGGGGATTTTCTCTGGACACGAACGTTCCTGATTTCTCGGACATTGCTGTTCGATCGACGACATCCGGTGTGAAAGGCCCCCAACTGACAGAGACGCAACGCGGGACAGATAGGATAGTCCGTCGCTTACGTACAGTGATGCATGCCGGCAAATATTAGCCTTTCCACCTCAACGTCAACAAAAACGGACGTTGTCGCCACGGCAATTAGCACTCTAAAGTGTGTAATTTTAACTTTATATTCAAACAACTGTGCCAACAACGTGCTATTTACGTACACACACACACACACACAGGGAGACATTATCTCGTTCGCGGTGGAGTGACGCGTACAGTTCGGGAAGAACCGGCGCAAAACGACGTCTATATACGGCTACATGGCACTGGCGTTAAACAGCTTTTCGTCGGAGCCAAACGCTTAATTGCATTCATTACGGTGCCGGCTGTAATTTGCATTAATTTATTTTTATAGAAACACACGTGGATCGATCTCGCGGACCTTTCCATGCGTGCAGCGATATTGTCAGTGTGTGTGTGTGTGTGTGTATTCGACAAGTCCGTGCCTCTCGCTACGTTGCTCTAGGCCTGTGTGCGACGACAGCCACTGTCATTAACGAGGCGACGGACAAAACATAAATTATCATTTTATAGTTATTAAAATTTTCGTCCGTTACCGTTATTATCGGTATGTTTGTGTGTGCAATTAAAGTGCGTTTAATGCTACGTGTAAACGGGGCTGGTAATGAGAATGTGATGAGGATGTGATGTGTGTGGGTGGGAGACACATACGCAGTAAGGGATGGGTGGTTGGGGAGGGTGACTCGTGTCGACCAAAGAACTGAAATGACTAGAAGGTGGTACCCTCGTGTTGATATAGCCATTACATGGGTAACACCATTTTGTTCCTGGAGGAGCGACCAAAAAAAGTCGCTCAACACGATACAAGAGCAACTGAATAAAAACACTACGGTGGGAAATTTGCTCGTTCTAATTTGATGCCGTTTTCAGGTTACCATATTTGCAATTTTGGATTCGTCGCCGAATTTAAAGTCAAATGTTCTAAGATATCCCCTAGGCAGTACAAATATTTTTACTGCGTTGCAGAAATGTTATGCTTCCTATGTACACAAATTCTGGATAGTCCACATCTGACACTCAGACTTTACGTAAAAGTAGTCCAACACACCGACTTCAAGTGACACGTTGGCATCACATGTTCATTTTTTAATGTTAGGGTCAACGGCTCTTCAACCCTGCTTTTAATTCCATTTTCCAAGGACACAATCGCGAATAAATAATTCGATCAATCTATTTTGCACTTCGAATCGATACGTCTTCGTGTAGTACTGTGTGGCTCAACAGTCCAATCACAAACACGATAATTCCCCCACCTGAACCCACCCACCGCGCATGTGCAGACGTCAAAGTCAGCAGTGATGGACTGGCAGAATTAATCCTGCAACGGGCAGAGCAATTACGACGGTTTAGAAGGACCAATGC
Source organism: Mycogona germanica (assembly GCA_034698785.1). Lineage (NCBI taxonomy): Eukaryota > Metazoa > Arthropoda > Diplopoda > Chordeumatida > Chordeumatidae > Mycogona > Mycogona germanica. Next base: position 12,402 of record JAQGBY010002898.1, on the reverse strand, counting down.
CCCCTGCGGAGATGTCAAAAGTTGAAATTTCCAAAGTGGCGACCACACACACAAACGCCCAGGTTCGCAGTCTTGGAGGAAAAGTGTGCATAAATTAATTAGCACATGCAGATGCTACATGGTAAACAAGAGAAGCGAAAGAAGAAAGAAAATAAAAAACAGCCGGGCCACTTGCAGTAAAAAGAACGAAGCAAAACCGGCACGTCAGACTGGTGTCGTCCAGCAATTAAAATGTTTTCAACTTATAATTAAAGCAGCCCCCGCAATGCTGCACACGCATACCATGTACAAGTGTATGTACAAGTGTATATAGCGTGTCATTATTGTTACTAGACACAAATCCAAGAAGCTCTTGCCAATTAGAATGGAGACGTGATCGTCTGTCGGTCATTGCATCCAAGGTTTTATTGACGAGGCACGCTATACAAAACATATCCTTCACCTGCAACCCGAGTTCAAATCGGGCCGTACAAATAATTCTAATAAGATTTTCAAAATAAATTAATCCTGTAGTTTTTTTAAATTCGCCTGTCTCCCACCGTAACTTCCATCAGAAAATTTCCGCTGTTTCAACCGATTCAGACTCGAACCCCCCAACCTTTCATAATCCAAGAAACAGGCCACACAAGTGATAATTGCCTCTTGCCGGAAAATTGCGATCACTGTCACTATCGTTATCATCTTTTGGCCTGGGTCAATAACTGCAATATTTGGTTCAAATTGTAGCCGCCAGGAGCGTGTTTCGTTCACCAAACGGCAAATAACTGATCATTAATTCACCACAAACTGTAATGCAAATACCAAATAGTTCTTATGTTACAGAGTATTTAGATCGAATATCAAAAACACGCCTTATTATTTTCATCTCGACAATTTGCTGATGTCCCTAAACCAAACTAAATTATACAGATGTTTTAAACGTGGCTTTCATGGCGTGACTCTTTAGCCACGCCTATCAACTACTAATCACGAATATCGACTACTTAAATACGAATAAACTTATTTATTTAAAAGTCCGATAGTAAAGCAATTATTATCATTTAAAAATAAATGTTACCAGTGGTTAAAGACCATTTCAAGTTCATTGCTTTCGACAGTCGCGCCACAATTGATAAAGTTTATTCGTCAACAATTTTCGTCAACCAATTCAATCGGCGTGTTCCAGAAACTATTCCAGACTATTTCAGGAATGACGTCACTCTTCACCATGGGATCTAGAAACAGTGTCCGAGTGAGAGTCTCTGGCTAAACTACATATAACGAAATTTCTTCCTGACGAAATCATCTATCCGCTAGGATCGTTCTAAATGTCGCGTTAATTTGTGTTGGCGAAATTGTTGGAGGCGTAGACTTTCGTGTACGGCGGGCGGGATAAATTAAATTTTGAAGAGAATGCCACACACCACCTATTACATTTTCGTAATTTCAATACGGGCAATTTTAAATATATATCGTGCCGCCAGACCAGAGGAGACCTACCACAGCGCTCTCACGTTGAAATGTGGTTGACCAGTACATGCACGCCCTATCACATTTACGTGATACAATAATTTATAGTTTTTAAACATTTCTTTAATACCAGTAATTAAAAAATTGTAAACTATGAATATTCAGCACTTCCTGTACTGAAAATCCCAATTGCCAAGAAGTTTTGCAAATATGAAGACGTTTGGTATAATCGCTTTTTCGATTACTGCCTTTGTTGACATGGGCAGCAAAGAAATGTCAGATTTAGGTGTATTTAATTTTTAAAAATGCAATATGTCATTTTTAAGTTCCTTGAACCATGGCATAAGTTTGAAACAGTGTTTAATTCTATACCCGATACCATGAAAATTGCCACTGACATTGAACATACAAACTGTCACGAACGCATTCGTAAACAAATTTAAAAAGCGCGCTCAAACTTTCAAAGCGCGTCGGCCAATGGCAGATCAACTGGAGCGCCAGCAGCGCTCGTCTGCTATTCGAACGCCACGCTCGACAAAAGCGCTAAACTACAGACTACCGACGCGCACCCAAACACTGCCCGCGTAAACCAGTTTGACAATCACCACGACATGGTTGCCGCCAGTACTAAACCTTATTAGTGTCAGGTCGCGCATTAGGAGAAATCAAGACTTGTGAGAATGAATGAACGCCGACGTTTCGAAACTCACCTGACAGCAGCTGTGACGCCGAAGAAGAATCCAAACAGAGCCCCAAAGGGGTAGCGGCGCAAGCTCCCGTGGATTTCAGTCGCCCTTGATTTCCAGCCACTTTCCCTTGCTAGGTAAGTCCACAACCGGCGCGAGAGGGGGGAAGGGTAGGTCCGAACGAACGAAAAATACCAGAAGGATATATATGACTCGCGTGTTATTAGTGGCGCGCGTTATTAGTCCTGCATGGCCGCCGCCAGCAGCCAACTATCGATCAGTCAATTTTACTACCACACATACACACACCATGCCGCCATTACTCTCCCTCGCTGTGTTGACGTGACGTCACGGGCGGCGCGTCGGCCGTGTGACCAATCACTCAATGGGGAGTTTCCCCATCCATTTGACTGCAAATGCGCTGCCGTGAAGCACAATTTCACGGCGCTGACCATCCGATGGGATTATTTTTGTAATTAAATGAGAAATATTTTATGTCATCTCCGAAAAAGGATATTTCAATGTCCATAGTTAAAAAATGAAATAATTTAAAAATAGATTAAGCATGACTTGAAATATAGTTTGTTTCGCATAATTTTAGACCAAGGCTAATTTGCATAACAGAAATGAATAAGAAATATTTCATGTCATCTCCGAAAATGGATACGTCAGTGACGTAAAAAAAATCAGATAGTTTAATAATTTTACGGGCAGTCACACTTGAAATATAGTTTGTTTTGCAATTTTTTAGCCCAAGGTCAATTCGTAATTTGATGCTGGCGATCACTAAAATTTAGAAATTTGAGTGAAATGTTTTTTTTTTGCCAGTCGTTAAAATGTCAACATGTGCGCTCGATTCTAATTAAAAATGTAATGGTTCAATAAATTTATGACATGATATAGTGTCATCGCTCTCTTGTTTTAATGAAACCATCGATTAATGATTTAAATTAATTTATTCTCCTTTTTGTATTCCCTTCGCAAGAGTTGGCGTGTCATCCCCAGCTGGGATCATTCAAATGAAATGAGGTTGTGCTAAAATAATGACAATGGAATACGAGTATGTGTCTTTTATATAATGTACTGTAAATGCAATACAAATTAAATGAATTGGTGCATTTACAATAGGAACACAAATCTTAATTTTTTTCACAATTTTGCGGAGAACTATTGTTTTTTTAACTGTTGCGACGAGAATAGTTTTTAGCATGGGAAGCAATCATAATTCGGAATTTGAAGTTTCGGGGAATTCGAAAGCTATGGAATATAAGAAAGGCCATTAATTCGCTTTTTGCGACTATAGACACTTTCGAACTATTCTTCCCGACGCTGGCTGCCCAAAAGTAGGGCATTTGGAACGTCTCGTGACAAGCTGTACCGCATAGCACGTTGCATTGAGTGATTGCCTCTTTACGGGGCAGCTTAAACAAAACAATTTTACGTATTTGAAAAACGCATCGCAATTATATTTTAGATTGCTTGCCGATAACGTAAATTCACACCAGCAAGAAAAATTAAATTATACTGTTCATGCGTATCTAATAAACATCTGCTGGAATATTTTTAAACTATTTTTAAAAATTCAAATATTTTTTTATTAGGTTTTATTTGTCGTCAATAAATCTAGACTCTCAATAAATTTGGGTTCTCAATATTATTATAATATTATGTCATAATTTTCTCCAGCGTTTGTCTAATAGATATATCGTGCTGAAGATATTTTTCCATCTCACCTTACAACTTTTACCTTAAAGCTGCGCCAAAATAAATCACAACCATTCTCTTTAACCCAATTATGACAATCTTGAAATACTACATCAGGATCCAAGTCCTGGTCAAACGTACCAAAACGCGCACAAGTTCTGGCTCCATTAATCCCCAAACGGGTGAACCCAATCTGATAATTTTTATGCAGATGCGGGCCACGAGGTTCGCTGCGAGCGCCGCCGTTCAAATTCCCCAGGCTGAGAGCGCCGCCGCGGCGGCTTCTAGCGTTTTTACCGTCTCGCTGGGGTCCAGTCTGCCCCCCCACCAGCCGCGCTCAGTGAGGGGAGAGAGCGGACGGAGCACGCCAAAGCCGCGCGTGCCAACAACCAAGAGTTTGTGAGTGGCGACCCAAAAACGCACTACGCTCTCTTTCTCCACCACCACCGCCGCCGCCACCGCCACCGCACAGGGGCTGGGTACAAAAACGAGCGCTACGAATGGCGAAGATGGGGTTGATCGCTGTGGCAACACTGTGATTCGGCGACAGCTGAAACATGGCCGCCGTGCGTTGACATCGTGTCTAGGGGGCTGCGCGCGTAAGTGCTCTCTCAAATTTTTTTTCTCCTTCTCCAAAAAACCCCCTCTCCTCTTCTCCGTGTTTAGTGGTTGTTGTTGTTGATGGTGTTTTGTGTATCTGTGAGTGGTGTGTGTGTGTGTGACGGCGGCGAATCGACGGGCGGCGTGTAAAGTCAACCTTTATCGCGGTGGGCTGATGATGATGGTGCCCGTCTGCGCGACCGGTGAGCAAATTTTTTTTTTTCGCTTGGCCATCTCCATTTTGATAGATAACAGTAAAAATGTGCATAGGTAATTCCGGTTCTCTCCATCTCTCTCGCATGTCCCGCCTGTCTGTGTTCGTATGCGTGCGTCTATGGTGGGATTCTATAGGGATGAGCCGATGCGTGGTCGTCTATGGGCTTGGCAGGGAAGACTGTTTTTCAGGGGCGTCTGTCATCTTGCCATGGCGTGCGCACGAATGACGCGTGGTGGTAGATCTATCATGTAGAAACTAAATTTGTTTCCGACTTCATCGCCGTTATTAAATTGTGTGTCGTTAATAATTTTATTTTTGGCAACCTCATGTTTATTTATGGGTGTGTGTGTATGACGATTTTCACGTCTGCCGTCTCTTCTAGATGTTACGTTCTCGACGTTTTTGGTGTAGTAGTTATCGAATATGGAATTGTTTCGACAGTGTCTCGGCAAAATTAATGGTTGACGGGGGTGGTGGTGCTGATTTTTTTTTCTTAGCAGACGGTGGACAGGGCGCGGAAATTCTCGTTTTTGGAACCGGTGATTTTTCGCCAGTAAATATGAAACTGTAATAATGCCAGTAAATCGGCGCAAAGATTGCGTGGCTGATGGCTTTGATGGTGGTGGTGGTGGTGGTGGTGGTGGGGGGAGAAAAAAAATCTATATGTAGTTTGTGAGTGTGTGTTGTGCTCATCTGGGGCGTTATTGGTTCGTCTCCGGTTATGGAAGCTCGCTGCATGGGACGTAGTAGCAGAGAGAGAGAGAGAGCCATCATAGACAAAATTCTTAATGGCGTTTCTTATGGTGGTGTTGTCGATGATTTTTTTTGTTGGTGGGCGACGGTGAAAATTATCCGCGTTCGTGTTTGGAACCAGCATTGGCAGGTCGTTTGAAATCGTGCCTGTTAAAATTAAAAATAGTTTCGCCGAACGTGCATCTAGACACACATGTCGGTTGGAAATCGTTATTTTTATGTATATAACGGGGCGAAATGTCAGCCGTTTCTGTGTTGTATCTCTGCTCGGTGTGTATATGTGTATATACATGTATACATGTATACTGTATATCGTGCGTGTACACCTATAGGCGTTGCGTCGACAGACGTGACGTATGTAGGTAGGCCTATGTTCAGTTCACCCTCTAAAGGCTTATTCTCTATATAGATATACAATTGAGAGAGAGAGATGGCCGGCATATTCTCTTGGCGTGTGCTAGGCCTAGATACGTTGCGCTACGACGTATTTGTTTCCATCGTCGTCTTTGAGGGAGGGGGAATCGACACGAACTGTATTTTGATTTTTATCGAATATTTAAGAACGGCTTTGGGTTCGACAGTTGCCGTATCGTTTATGTGTGTATATGTGTCTCTCGTAGAAAATGATTTTGGGATCTGATATCTATGTCTACGTTGTTGATATGTGCGTGTGTTCTTGGGGAGGGGGAGGAGGATTTCGAGATTTAATCGCCCGGTGCAATTTGGGCCTCGCCTAATTGCCCGTCCAAGATGGAGCTGGCTCTTAGGCCAATATGTATTTCTCGTTCATATTCGTCCTAATTGTACTGTAGAATTTTTTTTAGATATGAGGGGAGGGATACGGGTGAGGGGAATGGCATCGAGATTTCATAATTATCGTGTTTTCCTAATGGTTCATATGCCTCATAAAATATTCTGTTACCACTCGTGACAATTTGGTCTAGACTAAATGCGCATTAGGTGTATTCTCCATATTGGTTTCATTTGTTTGAGAAGTACAATTTACATTCCAATAAAATTAAAGTTATAAATATCATTTAAATAAAGTGACAGTTAAAAATGATTCAATTAGTAAATTCTAAATTTTAATTTGTGACTATGACAATATAAGTTTATTAATTTCAGAAATACAATTTACGTTTCAATAAAATTAAAGTTATCAATATATATTACATAAAAAACAATTTAAAGATATTGAATTAATACATTCTAAATTTGAATTTGTGAATATGGCAAAATAAGTTTATGAATTTGATAATTTCAATTTATGAAATTTTAAAATTAAAATTTTAAAATGGTATCAAATACCCAACCACAAATTTATAAATTTTTTATTTTTTATTCAACAACCATAGTAATTATTCAATTATTATTACAATGACATTTCGACATTCAGTGAAACTGCAAAGCAGCGTTTCATTGTTTTTCTAGTTTGATTAATTACTTTATTCCGCAAATCACCGCTCGCAAGAAATGGCGTTACTATCGCATTACGCAACATTATGCAATATATATACTTGGATTGGGGGCAAATTAAATCTGAATTGTGCAATGCATTTTTTCCGTTTTCCATTTTGTAATAACAGCGTTGGTCAAACAATATTATTGCCTCAATCTGAACTGAATCCAAGTTACTCGATAGCTATCCCGAGTTTAGAGTCGAAAAAGCCAAACATCGACACGAGTGCAGACATACTTCGATCTTTCTTCTTGAATGAAACCCGATATCTGCAAGAGTGACGCGAGTAAAATTTCTATAAAAATAAATCTCACTCTCTCTGACTTTCTTTGTTGGCTTACACCTTTCACTGAACGAGTACACTTGAAAAGGGGGCGTTAAACTCACGATGTTATTCACTTTATTTTGTTTGTTTTTGGTGATTCAGGCGGAATCTATTTTGTTTATCACTTTCTAAGCTTATCGGTTTTGCTGCGCGTGTTTACTTTTTTCAACAGCGCTATCGACCTCAGACGCTCTACTTTAAAAAATATATATACAGCATATTAATTTTGTCAACCACCCACCAGATCGGATTTTGTCCTGCTTGAAAGCTCAACAAACATTTTTAAAGTCCCAAAATCTCCTTTCATTTTCAATGACTTTTTTATTTGTCGATGCCTATTTATTTAGGGAACGGTCAGAGATTACTGTATTTTTACTAAGTGCGTGTGTGTATGTCCATTCTGTTGCAATGCGTCATTTTTGAATGGAACGAAAAACGGTTAAATATGTGCTTATGTGAAAGCGAAAGTACGAAACTGAATATAGTCTTGCTCGTCGAAAAATCGATACCGGGTTTGGCCGAAAGTCAATGACATAGGCGGAGCCCGTGCGCTGTAGCTGAAGCTGTTGTATGCAGCAGGCAAAGGTTGTCATAAGCGAGGGATGAGGGGGAGGTGGAGGGGGTTGCTGTAAACACAAGTGGAAATAGCAGATTTAATACTAGAAGCCGGCGCCTCCCGCACAAACCCCACTCATCAATCAAATTTTAGCTTCATGAAGTCAGGAAAATATATTCGCCGCAATTCTTCCTTCAAAAGGGACTACGAATTTCGAAAGAATTATAACGTTATAGCATGCTCGTTGAATATTAACTTTATACCGTATATTTGCAGCCACAATTTTTTCTTTAGACATATAGCGGGCCTTTTTAACATTTCTTTATAAAATCGTTTTATATTCTTTATAATGTACATGTGCGTGTTTATAAAAAAATGCTTAATGTTCTTTGATAGCATGGTATGAGGTTACGATAGAACAAATTGTTGCCATACTTAATTCTGCGTTTTTGAATTTCGAAGTTTATTTTTTAAATGTTATTCTCTGAAACACACAAAAATAACCTTCCTCACTAAAATTCTGTTTCGATGTTCCCCTCCCCTTCATATGCCAATGGGCCCAAAAGTATTCGGCATACTAGTGGATCTCAGACGTACACATGGTCTCAGGATGGCGTCCTGTGTATGTGCCACATGCAATATTGATTAATGTTCATTTTAAAAAAAAGCCGAATTCACAATTTAATTTATTACTGTCAGTTAATTGCGGTCTCAATTTCTGTGCCAGGCCATTTCAGCGCCAGATCTCCAGTTCGTGTTCGTCGCACACACTGGGCCGCGCAACGCTTGATTGCTGATGAAAATCAGTTTCAGGATTTTAATTTCGGCGAACACAATCCGGGCCAATTAAACATTAGCCGTTGCATTGTCAAGCGAGTGTAATTATATACACGGGCGCAAGTTCATTAGCTGCGTGCGCGTTGGCACACTAACGGTAGAAAAAATGCAATGCTGGGAATTAAATTTTCCGAATAAAAAGAACACGCTCCAAGCTAATAAATTTATTATTTATTTTCTACGACGTAAGTCGAGGGCGGGGCTGACAGTTGCAGTTCATTTCAAAGAGATTAAAAAGGAATGATGCATGGCCACCTTGCTTGGCACGAGGACGAATCAAATTTTCTTTCTGAGTGTATTTTTTAAAAGTACAATGTTTAATGTTTAATGTTTTTTAGAACATTTTTACACGACATTTAAAAAAAAATTAAATATAATAATTCTAGAAATATAATAATTCTAGCTTATCCAATCCAAAATGATTAGACACTACAAATTTTGAGATCATTAGGTAAATTTTGCAAGCGAATAAAGATGTTATTCGTTGTTAGGCAGGACAACAAAAGATAGTTGGTAAACTAGATTGCACCTATGCATGTGTAGTTGTCTCTTCACAAGGGGCAGCAGTAAAACGTGTTAGTTTTATTTTCATTACAGTGCGTGTTTAAATTTTAAGTGGACAAGACAAGCGCAAACGAATGCAAATATTTTTGTCTTTTTTCCTGAAACAAGATAGCTAAAATCGAAATGAGAAATATAACCGTCAGAATTTGGCGTTTTTTTTTAGACCATCCACCATCTGCATATTTTGCGGATGTATAACATGGTACACGTATACTGCTGACATAGTTCACAAGGATTTCGACACTGTATCAACTTTAACACAATTTAAAATCAGACGCGGTACCTTAATAGACTATTTCCTTTTCCGTACATTTTTTATGCTTCTCGGTTGAACATCTTTAAAATAAATTAGCTCACGTAGCGAGAATTACTTTTCATGCGTTGCATTACGCAAAAAAAACTGCAGAAATTTAAAAAAAAATGAAAAGAAAAAAAACACCACACATGTAAAAGATTTAAAGGGTTGTGGTCGGAACCATTTGCAATTTAAGTCAGACATGAACGGCGATTCAGTAACTGTTCATGAAACATGCGCATAAGGAGGGCGTGTTTTTTTCTTCTCCCTCGGTTGCGTAAAAAAACGAACTTTCGATAAATATCCTGTACCAACACCACCACCACAACCACCCCAACCGTCAGCGCACTAAACCCCTTCGCCTCGTTCCATGCCATCCCCGACCTACCCCCACCCACCACCTTTCCCCACGTGAAATTAATGGGAGTGTGTTTGAGACGCGACTATATACAAGATTTCTCTCTCACTCACTTTCTCTCACTCCCCCCTCTTCTCTCTCTCTCGCTGTCGTTCTCTACTGCTTTGTAGGCTGTGAAAAACAAGGGGTTTTTGGCTTGCAACCCGAACACAGCCCGGCAGCCGGCAGCACCGGCACCGCACAAATCGCGACGATATCGATTTTTTCGTTATATATCCTCGCAAATATTAGATTCGCAATTGTGGATTTATTTAGGCGTGCGTTTTCGGTTTATAGGGTCTCTCTCGAGGCCTTCCTCGTCCTTTCGACCGCCCCACTTGCCTGCCTGGACGTCATTTTTGGACTCCGCCTGATTTTTTTTACGGCTCGCCGGGCGCCGGGCGATCTCTATAGAAAATGATCCTGCCTTTGCATCTTGGATTGCCAATCAATAATCTTGACTTGTCACAAGCGTCGTGCTTTAGTTCTAATCAGGGTATAAAATAATTTATTGATATTCAATATTGCCGGGCGCCGAAAATCGGTCCAGTATGTAACTGTTTTGAATGAAGCTATCTCGTCATACATCGATATGATCTTGACTGTTTAGTTCGGACATCTAATCAAAATGCTTTACCGGTAACGTCATGTTTTAATCCCAATTAGTTCGTAAGAAATTACAGTACGTTTGACAGAAAGCACAACAACAACGTCCGTTTTATTATTTTTGAAATTTTTAATTCCAATTACCTGTAGTCAATCGCACTTCAGGCGTTCTGTACCACTCTTGGTGCTTAGGCACTATGTGAGGGGACACATCACCAGTACCCCGGGATCGAAATTTTTGAGAGGCCACGTCGGGAATCGAACCCGGGACCGCCGAGCCAAAATCAGTCCCAATACCGACTGGGCTACGACGAGTCGTACGTTATTGAATATGAGCAACGAAGCTGTTTCACTCAAAATTTGATCGTTTCCACACCACTTCGTACGCGTGTTAAAATGCACTAAAATTCACAATATCGAGCACTGATGTGAGGTTCTGCATTCAAATTTCATTTCGATATAAAACAGCGCTGTAAGGCAGGTTTCTTTGTATGGGGGTGCGTTTGGTTCCGTTCGTCATGCCAGTTGTAGGGCAGATGTTATTCGGAGTGTGTGTAGGCCTGTGAGTTAGCGAGCTTTTCGAGAAACAGAAATGCCCTGCTGAAGATCACTAGAAATAATTTTTGAATGATAATGACAATTTTCGACCAATAATATTTCCTGTTCCACGCCATATTCGCGCAGATCATTGCTAGTCACTGAAATAGCAGTTTTAAAAATTCAAGTAGAAATCGTGATTTTTTCAACTTTTGTAGTCATCAATATAGCGGTGATTATATATAATTACTGCCAGCATACTACGTGGCATGCAATACCAAGCAAACGATAACCGTCGAGCCACATAGCGTATATACTCCTATAGAATTATATGACCAAACCCCCTTGAGATTACTCAACTCTATATATAGGGTCCTCCCCCATGATCCCCATTACCTATTAGGCGCCAATACATCGTCGATCTATATTTTCCTAGCTGAAGGGGAACACCAGCCCTTATCTGTGATGGCTTATCTGAACAGGTAAAAATGGAAAATCGATTAAAAATAGTTTGGATCACTCCAACTACCTTATTAGCTCCCATGGCTCCCACTCATCCCACGTATACGTGGAGAAAGAAAAAAAACATACATCTCGCTCTCTGGCCGTGCTTCAATCAATACCTTTTAAAAAAGTCGTGCAAAATTGTGTAGCCCTGTATATTTAAACATCCTCTGGTGACCTTTGCGGCGACAATTGGAACCAAATATCAACTGTGCGGTAACACGATAACTGCGTCATCTAGGGATGGAAGCTCAGTGGGATACTGACCACTGGTGTCGCCTCGCAGAATGGGAAGGTCGATACATATCCGGTCAAGCAAGTCAATTCTGATTTCTGGACTTGCCAGGAAATGTCGACTTCGAATCAGAGTAGAACTGCTCGCTTGACAATTTCTTTCCGGAGTCCGCCATCTTGGTTTGCGTGATTGCGTGTGATTTTTCACCAAAGTCATAGAAAGATCGCCCATTTAGGCGGGGGGTCTCTGGAGCAAATATACTTTATCATATATTAAAAACAAAAAAAAAATGATGCAGTAATAACGCAGAGCAAGTAATGGCACGGTTGGCGCATATATACATCTATGCGACGATAAAAATCTTAAATGAGGCAGTGTATACTGCAGGCGCGCTCGTTGTATAATAATATAGGTCTATTGACTTTCCAGTTTTGCTTTTGCTCGCGCTCTTTGGGATGTGTCGTGCTTGCTCCAAACCAGGGTCTACTTCTGGGAACGGAGCGCCCTGGGCAATGTGCCGTGTCCCGTGTCCATCACTCCCATACCCTTTCAAACATTGTGCCTCTTCTTTGTGTCCCAATGGCTTGCAGTTGGAAAAGAACAAGAACATATTTTTGACATTGAAATCCATAATTACGAGGTACATTGATTAAAAATATTTTTAATGATTTTTGTATC